>JBCFXI010001529.1:0-49356 GCA_038496175.1 Ampulex compressa | reverse complement strand
TATCTATATATGGGAACCTCCGAGACGAAAAAAAAAGAGATAATTAGTAAAACTTCAACTCGAACGGACGTACCTGCTAAAAGTTCTCGATCTCTCTCTCTCTCTCTGATCTTTACCTCAGTAAGATTTTTATTTGTGTCAAATTCATTTTAACTTGGAATTTTCTCCAACGAGTTTTTAGGGACACAAAATCCTAAGATACCCTCAAGTTTTCTGGGGTTAGCCGGAAGATCCAAAGTGCATTCAGTTTGCACCTAGGAAAACCCGACAAGTCCCTTGCATGTCCTGACTCGAACCATTTTCCGGAAAGCCTAAGGCGCATTCACTTGCGTATCGGCGGCCCCTAAACGTTCAGTCGGTTCGATGAGTAGACGCGGCAGACGAAAAACCCGTAGCAGACAGAATTTTAGGATTAGGCATTTTTATTGAAAACTTTAAAAAGCAATAAAAACCTTTGCTACCAAAGAAAACCACGGCGGTGTTGATCAACCACCCATTTCCTGCATTCGCTCCAATATCCTTTCTTGAACAACCACACCTTTATGGTGATTTCGTAAAGGAATTCACCGACTTCCTGGAAAGTTTCGCCCAACGTTAATTAATGTGCCTCATCCCGGGGAAGTGTCACGTAGACACGCTTGACCCAAAAATATAATTTTCTTGATTTTAAAATTATAAATAAAAATCGACAAATAAAATCGGGAAGGCGCGAAACCCTGACTTAAATCTGGCAGTCACGGATAGTCCGTGACATTGGTAAATAAATTCCTAAACCTCGCCCGAGGAGGTGAACAAAACCCCTACCAAGTCGTTAGCCGTTTTAGTTAAAAACACCAGAAAAACACCACGCTAAGTTAGTCGTCATTAATTGTCAGTCGTGACGCCAAGACAGTGTTCAATGAATCGTTTTTGACACTCACGAAATCACGTAGTAAGCAAGGCAATGCTCAAAGAATCGTCCTTGATACTCGCGAATATGACGCATTAAGCAATGTTGCGAGACGACTAGCTGGTTGACTCTAGTCTAAACGCGATTACTTAAGAACGATATCACGCAGGATTCAACACCTCAATTTGTATATACGACAATGTTACTAAATTATTGTTAACCAGACACTTCGTTACCAATCACATCTTGCATTTCTACTTGCCTTGATCAAACATGATAAAGCTTACGTCCCCATCACCTTCACGCTGTAGTGGGAGCAAGATTTACGACCCCGCGAAATTCGACGTAAAGAATTACGGTGAGGATGGGACGTAACGGCGGGTGTAAAATTTTTATTAATTCTAAGAGAAAAATCTTAGATTATTTCCAAATATTGTTTACCGAAGATTTAGTAGCCTACATTGTAAAATGTACAAATGAATATTGCAAAAATGTTGCTACGTCCAATCTCAGGGGAAAAAAAAATAAAAAATCTTTGCAAGTTACTTGCTAATGGCACATGTCAAGAAACTTAGATATGCTGACCACTGGTCCACTGATTGTCTGATAGCTATTGAAAATTTTCGAAAAATAATACCGCGTGACCGACACAGAGATATTCTTAACTTTCTATATTTTTACGATTCAAATGTAGCCAACACTCATGATCCTCTATATAAAATACGCTCAATTATTGATGAATTTCAAAGGTCTTTTAGTAGATTTTTTTATCCATTTCGCAATGTTTGTATAGATGAAAGCTTAATATTATTTAAAGGTCGGTTGTCATTTAAGCAATTCATTCCTGCTAAACGAAACAGATTCAGCATAAAGTCTTTTGTATTATGCGACTGCTTGACAGGCTACATTTGAAATTTTATTGTATATACAGGAAAAACTACAGATTCCAATGGACAGTCCAATGACGATTTAGAAAAATCAGGAAGTGTCGTTATAACACTCTTAGAACCGTATCCTGAACAAGGCCATACCGTGTTTGTCGATAATTGGTATGCAAGCCCCGCTTTATTTACAAAATTACAACATTATAAAATAAATGTTTGCAGAACGGTAAAAAAAAATACCGTAAAAACATGTCCATAATCTCTGATCAATTAAAAAGAGGCGAGATATCATTTCATTCGTGCAATCATTTATTACCGTTAAAATGGCATGACAAACGAGATGTGTGGATGTTAACAACTTGCCATTCGGCAGACATCGTTAATACAACTAAGATATAAGTTGATTATAATACTAACATGGAAACCGTTGACAAAATTGATATAGTTTTAAAATCGCTTGAATGCATTCGTAAAAGTTTAAAATGGTACAAAAATGCATATTGTTTTTTCTAATTAGCAACTGCAACAAAATTACCGTTTGCTAAATTTTATTTAACTCTTATAAGACAATTATTACAAACATATGGGAAACAAAAATCAGATATAAGATGTTTAGTTGCACGAAACAGTAATAATCTCGAGAGTTACTGATAGACATTTTCCGCCTATATATTCACATGAGGCATCAAAAAAATAAAATCAAATTGGAAAATGTGACTTCTGCAGTAATCGAGGAAAAAGACGTAAGTCGAGGTATTATTGTTCACAATGTGGTTTTGGGTTATGTGTGGTTCCATGCTTTCAACTTTATCATACCAAAGTTGATTATTAATATTATGTTCGGCTTTAAATACTTTAGTAACTTCGTTGTATTAAAAAATATGATCTGAACATTATAATACAATATTTAAAAAATAAGTTAGGATTATAAATTTTGATATTTTAGAAAGTATTGTAAAATGATATTACTAAATATAATAAATATCATTGTAAAATTTAAAGAATAAGAAACGACTTCTAATTACTTCGTAGCATTCCGCACTTTAGTGTCAACCACTCGGTAATGCGCTCCGATTACAGCGATTACATTTTTTCAGAAGCGCTCCGTAGCGACAGGGTTAAACACAAATACCATTGATTTCGCATAACAGTTGTTTCCAACAGCTATATTATAAATCATCGGTAAATAATCCCCGTTCACCACTTCCGCGTGTACTCACCTCTTCAACGTCAGGACCTCCGCCTTTTGCGCCCTGCTACTGCCCACTGATATTGTACGCGGGACAGCTAATTGCAACACTGCATAGCCTTCAGTTAATACGAACACACAACCACTAAACACCCCCCACTATTAAACCCCCCTCCCGCCATCTTGCTAGCGAAATTTCAAACCAAACAATGTTTCAAGCACGCACGGAACAATACCGCCATCTATACACTCATAACCGAAGTAACATTTACCGATATCTAGCGGCGATAATCAATAACACTAACCCTCAGCAATAGAACGATCTCATCACTCCATGCAGTAAAGCTGTTGAACCGGCCTTCTCTACTTACTCGCTGTAATATTTTTCTGTTTTGAATAAATGTATTTTAAAAATGAAAAAAAAATAGTGAGTATTCCCACCTGTCACGCGCGAAATCGTGATTTGGTTCCCCGAAAAAAAATATATTTATTTTTGATTTATATTTTTATATTCTTTTTACTCTTAGATTAATAATTAATAAATGGTTTTAGATTAACACATTGCTGACCGGTCACGAGTTAACTCGTGGTTTTGTAGCCAATCGTTAGTGACCGGTGACTGTTACACATTTTATCATACGAAAAAGAAATATTAAGAGTTAAATAATAAACAAAATTTATTAAAGTTAATTTATATTGTTTTACTTTCACATCCGCTTTCAAAACAGTAGCCGGCCACATGAGGTAAATTTTCGGAACAGTTGCCGGTCAGCAATGTGTTAATAAAATTGTATCAAAGCAGACTCAGATTTTGCATTGATAACAACTTCTTCCACATGTGTATTATTTGAGAGTGTCCAAGACAAAACAATGTTCAAATTTTTTTCTGACAACAATGAGGTACGATGAGAAAGGACTCTATGAAAAACTGCGAGATGGTAGAAATCGGCGGCGAACCACTGAAACTTCTGGCACCACGTGTATGTTTATCCACACGTGCTGTTACACAAACTTTGGTTATACAAAACGCACTATAATAATAATAAAGCTGAGCTAAGCGATAAGAAGTATTTGACGAGTAATAAATTCCTCAAGCTAGAGAATGAAAAGTTCATATGAGTTAAACAGGAAATTTACTAATACCAAAACCGTTGACCGTCTGCACTCGTAGGAATCTTAAGCGCGACTGTTCAAAATGGGTTCCAACTGTTACTAACCGAGTTAAGTCACAACTCCTGCTCATGTGCGATAACGGTCGTTAAAGAAAGGATTTCGATACGATACTGACATCCTGTACTAATTAGCAAGACGGCTTTCAATGCAAATATTTTTCAAATAGGTATAAATAACATTTATTATATTTAATACATTATAGTGTATATTTATTTCTATATCGTTATCATAATCATTGAATATAAAATTTACCTAATGAATTTTGACACTCCAAATTTTTAGCGATCATAAGTACATTTTCTAACCACATATCAGATATATATATCCATGTAAATACAGTAAAATTACATTAAAAGTCCAGAAACGTGGATACAATTTTTTTTTTTTAATTCATTGTCGTCATCCACTGCTAACGTCACTTTGCCTAATATTTATTGTTTGAGGGTGTGCGAGAGTTTGTTGGTACCCCTGATTTATCCCGCCGATTTTGTGGGTCTCTTACGGAGAAATTGAGAAACTTCGGAGAGACAGAGATGAATCGATACAATAGCGTGTGGGACAGAGAATGGAGATTTGGACGAAGCAATGTTCAATATGCTATTTGGAAACGAAAACGCAATTATTCTTTATGAATTTTTTTTTCGAGATACTGTAGACATGTCGGATCAAGCTCTCAGCATAGGTTTTTAAAAATTTGGTCAATTTTCCAGAAAAATAAATGCAGACTTTCCTGTGGTAAGAATTTTTTGCTTGGGTTTTTTTCCAAATTCGGGTTCTGAGAAGGTGTGAGCAGAATTTTTTTGAATAACAATATCACAATTATTATACGTTGCTCTCCAAATCATAGCCAGAAAAGTTATTTAACGCTTCCAACAAATACAGTGAAATTAGCACCTCTATTGGAGGTAGAGCAAAACACGGGCAGAGCACAGTTATACTTTTCAAGTGCAAGAAATACAATTTTTTTTGCACAATTTTAAGAAAAACGTATAATAAATACGATACTCATCTTTGGGAGGATTATACTGAACACGCTCAATAGTTTATAAAATTATAAAACAAAAATTTTCTACTGTAAAAACACAAATTCATACCTTGCTAATTTCTAAAGGCCAAATTACAATATCGGGCCACTTAACATTATGTGTAATTGCACAGAGTGTTGAAAATAAATTTAGATTAAAAATCATCAATAATATTTAGAATAAAAAATCATCGGAAAATATTGCGTCTTTCCTTGAAATGCCTTCATGTAAAAAATACGTCCAATCTGAATTTGAATACTCAAGTTTGAATATAATCATAACTGCGCGGTTTCGCGTTGTGTTTCGCTGCTGGTACTATTACGTCGATACAGCTTAACGATGCTTTCCAGCTTGTTCGAGTAGATAACAAAAAGAATCAAACATTGTAACAGATTTATTATCTGTGTTTTGAGGTAAGGGAGGGTTTTCTTAAATAAAGATCTGAAAACAAGGAAAGTTGGAAAAGAAGAAACCAGATCGGAAGTATCTGAACGATTAAATACTGTGCACTGGATTTTACTTGAAAGAAAAGCTCTTTATACAAAGAGAGCAATATTCTACACCTCACGCTCTATACAGTTCGATACATCAATAAGAAATGAAATTAATCAATTATGGCTCGGATACCGAAACGCCGGGGAGACCTCGCAGAAACGGGTTCCTAAATTATGTGCTCTATTAACCCGCACGGCCGTCGCTTGTTTTATAATTCCTCCACTAAAATTCGTGGATCTAGATTACTTACGTCCTAGGATCTCGCGAATGAAAAACTCTCTGAGGTTATAACACTCGCACATTTTCCTAAGGATCCTCGCTTCTCTGTCCACAATACTAGCAGGTATAATATACTCTCAACCCTTACAATTCAGCTTCCTAGACACCAGTGTATACTCTCCTCGATTTGCCCGGAATACCGTACTCTTTTGCTAGATGAAGCGTCGCACCACGGTATCGGAGGTAACCGAAATCAACCCGATTTCGATCTGTATCCGGCGACAAGGTAGGAAGTTAATGTAACGATAGGTTACAACATCGTTTCGATTCCATGTACTGTTACATTTTTTTTATTTACTTGTTTTTTTGTTAACCCTGATAATATTTCTGTTTTTGTATTTATTCGTTTAATATACAAGAAGTACATTTATATTCTTATTTTTTTCATGGCGTGTTGGAATCAACGCTTAGTCGTTTCTTCGTATCTTGGCAACATTAAAAAAAAAAAAGAACACTCTCTCTGTTTTCTGCCGCATATGACACGCGCTCACCTCTGCTTGACAGTTAACCTTGTACGATAATTGCATAAACTCTTATTGTGTTTTAATAAACAGTGAAATTTATTCGTGACTCTAATAGTACACATACAACATAGCGTTATATACATTTGGTATGGAATAGATTTCGATTTATTAGATTTGATTCGATCTTTCTACACTTTTTGGTTTTATTTTTGTTATATGTGAATATAAAAAGAGGATATATGTCCCCTGTCGCAGCACCAACCTTTCGATACTTTGTTGTTTCTTGTAGCATAATGCCGTCTGACAATATTGTTGCTGGAAATTATGGTAATGCAAAGACCGGTACCAAACCGACAGCGGCGCTGGGACTGTGTTATTTGTAGCTGAAGAATCAGCCTTAAATGGTTACTCAATTTTAACAAAAATATATGTAGTTTGAAAGTCATATGATCCGACAAATACCGTGCAATTTTTTACCAGATTTCAGTTTCTGCCATTGAGTTATTTCTTTACCGGTTTAGAATAATAAATACAAAAAAATTATTTCGCCTCTGCTGTCCGTGCAAATAATCACGACTTTTTGCTTGATGCCGGTAGATTTTATCACTGGCATTTGCTTACAACTTTACGCGCAACACCAATCGAGTGTCACCGACAACTAATAGACTTCTTGATAATGGTACCCCGTTAGCGTTGACGGACGACACTGTGATTTACAGAAATATAATAAAAATATACATTAACCCTTTGCACTCGATATTTTTTTTAATGCATATTACCAGCAACTCGAAGCAATTTCAGTGAAAAGATCATATTCACTTATAAGTAAATGATACGCGCATTAAAAAAAAAAAGTTAAAGGAGCCGCGACCGTCTTTTGTCATCAGAAGCGGAATATCCATACACAATCAATTTTACGATTTGTCTTTGGCCTTGTATTATGAACTGAAGATGATTTACATTGTCTCCATAGCGGAGCCCTCGTGTTTGAAGATAAATGTTAAATGGCTCTGCTCCGGGGCCCTCGAATACAAAGGGTTAATACGTTGATTGCCATGTCAGTCACCGATGACTGACAATACAAAATAGCATATAAAGTTTAAAAAAATACATTGCTCGAATAAATTTTAAGTCATTCCAGGATCGCATTATACATAAAAAACGTTCAAGAGCACATTAACTGGAACATCGTATTTCACGTTTACATCGATCTGTACATCTTTCCAGCACACTACCGACTACTCACACCTAAGTCCCTTCTCCATGTCCTAACTCGTGGCCCTCTACAACCTCGTCTCTAGAGACCCAAGGCTCCTTACCCTAAAAGTACAATATCTAGGGTTACCACACAAAGAAATTTTAGGAATTTTATCGAAACACCGTAAACAAAGAAACAGTTGTATATATCTTGGTAATTGTAGTATATAACGAGCAGGGAACGAACAATCCTTACTGGTTAAGGAACAAGGATCTAACCATTTATATTGAGTTTCGCTATGATATGGTGCCATTTCACCAATTAGAAGAATCCTCCCCTTTTTCCCTTTTTTGTTCTTGAATTGAAACACACCAATTCGTTTATTTAGATTATGGATGGTTTATCCCTACATTATTTACGCGACAATCAATGTTGCGTTTGCATCCTTTCCTTTAATAATCTTCAATTTGAAATTCAATTTGAAAAGGTCCTCGACCCCTAAGGACGAAACGTCGGATATTATAATGAAGGATCGTTTCCGCAGTAAGAATTGTTTGTTCCCTGCTCGTTATAGACTATAATTACCAAAATATATTCAAAAAGAGATGAGTATAATTCAATTTCAATATGAAATATGCTTCTAATCTGATACATATTTCGATTTAAACGTAATTATCTTCTGCTATAATAACAAACAATGGCCCTATTATGTTTACACACCTACATCGAATAAGGTTCAATCCTAGAAGTGCGCTTGCCATTGCTATATTACAATACCAGCACACTTTTAAGCAGCGCGTATGGCTTGACGGAGATTTCCTTGTAAATATGAGTGGCAGTGAATCTTTAATGTAAACTTATTTTATTTTTATATCATTAAGTACATGCTTAATTTAAGACTTTACTGCTCGAATATTTTTCGTTACTGGAATCAATTTTGTGTAACATGAAACCGACAAATATTAATCTCAGAATATTAGTTATTGATGAGTTTATAATTTTCTATAATTCCGTTTCATTATAAATATCCTTTTTATTTTTTTTACGTATGTTCTGTTTTTTCAAAATTATAGAAACGAGAAAAATTCGAGAATTATAGCGAGAAAAATCCTTTTACTCAAAATTATTCGATATAACTTGCATTAATATGTGCGTCACATTTGTCTATGATCATATATACAACAATACTCTGAATCTGCCCGGCAAATTCTATGGAAGCAGAGAAACTCGGCTGGGATTGCTCGAGCTTACGCTTTATTGATAACGTCGGAAGCAACGTCGCAAACGAAAGAGCGACATATCGAGTGTGAATGAAACACGTTGAGAACGAGAGAAGCACGATAAGAGCGGGTGGGCAACATTGAGTGCGAGAGAGATGCATCGAGAGTGAGAGAGATACATTGAGAATGATAGAGCGCTGTAAGAGCGAGCGAGATACGTTGAGATGTTAGAAAAGTGGAGGAAGGCTAATGACCCCGGCTGCCGATGCCTTAATATAAATAAAAGAAAAGAAAAGAAAAAGTGGAGGATTAGCGCCCGTACTCCCTGACGGCGTGGTCACCACGCTATGGAACTATTCGGCTAGCGTGAGTTTATTCTACGAAGCTTCTAGATTTCTCCACGTAAAGCCCCTAAAGTCAACTTGGAGTTCGCTAGTGCTTCCTGCGCACCTTTAACATACCATTGTTGAAGGATTAATATTTTATGATAATTTTCAAGTCTTATCTGATGGCTTAATAAGAATCGGATCTCACCTGCCAATTACATTATAATACACATGTAAGAGAGGAATGAGTATTGTAATATTTGATTTGTACAAATGTATACGATTACTAATAAAAGTATAGGAAGATGGTCAAAGAAAAAAGCATAAAGCGTGTGATCGGGCAGCAAGTGTTGAAAGAATCAATGAGCTTGAGTAGAGCGACGTCAATTCTTTTTTCCTATCGAATACTGCTGGTAATATAAAAATCCTACATATACCCCTAATAATAATAGCTTAGTTAAAATTCCATATACATGCTATACTATTTTTTTTATAATTCCTTCTTTAAAAAAATATTTTTATAAAAAGAAAGAAAATAGTCCCCATCTGTCACAATGTTCTCACATTTCCCAAACATTTTGTTAATCCTATTTATTGAGTATTTTGATTCTTAGCAGTATATTGCAAAAATATTTTTTATTTGACAATGATCTAATCACAATCATATTATCAATAATCGCTACATATTAGGTAAAAGTGTGTACATGTATAATATTATCAATAAAGTATTAAATTTATTTATAGAATAAAAATATATGAATTATTTTCGTTTTCTTCTACATTCATTTGGATTCCTTTTCATCCAATATTTAACTGTATTCCCTGGTCTTATACCCAGTGTAGCTGATTTAGAATATACATCTCGCATTACAAATGGAGAATATCCAGCTACATAGTCATCCTGTAAAGGATCATTTTTTATACGTGCTAGTCGTGTTGATCTCTGATCAGGCCGTGGTTGATCCTCGCAAAGAACAGGATTATCAGCATGCTTTCCACCTCGAGGTAAGGGCAATGAAAACTAAAAGGTTGTAAGTTCCAAAATTATTCTGTCTCGTTGAATACTTAAATAATTCATACATGTAACATACTCTTTTTCCCTTTGTGCTGATTGGTTTTCGGAAGTTAATGTGAATTTTCTGCTTTCCATCCTCATCGACAGACACTGAAACCTTTTTTAGTGTCTTGTGGCCACAATGCGGACAAAAGACTTTTGTCATAATGCTAGTGGTCTTAAAGCATGCGTAACATCTAAAGATGAATGTTCGCATTTGCTTGATTACTTTCCCGTCCAGTGTGACCACATTCAGTCCTATTTGCTTCAAAACATTTTGCATTGCAAAGTCCATTGTTAAGCATGCCACAAGTACTGGCTTTTCCTCAAGATATACTGGATCAATTTCCTTCTTTACTTTACTAAAATTACCTAGCAAGCAGGGAAAAAAAAGTCACAGCTTTTCAATTAACAGTAGCACCAGAAGATTCCAGTACTTCTTTATATGCTGCATATTTTTTTATTTGAGTTTTGGTACTGACTGCTAAGGTGATTTACCCGAGATCATACTGTTATATGGTGGATTCCGTACCACCAGAACTGCAATATACAAATCATATAGAAAGTTCTCCAAAGGTGATAAATGGAATTTAAATCTTTCTCATAAATGTCTGAGTCTTTAACAATTTCAGCATTATAGCCCCAATACATCAAATTGCTTGATGTAATTAACAATTTATATTAATTAATGTATATGGAATGTTGCCTCACAAAAGTCAGCGTGAAATATTACAATTCACTATACAATTTATTAAATATTAATTTCCTGCAGTCACATATCAAGTTTTGCTGAATAAAATACTGTAGTATATCTTTTTTACAAGATGTATATATGATGTAAATAAATTCTAGGCGAAAAAATAGTGGTACAGTGTATAGAAACTTTGATTTACATGCACAAAATCCAAGGCGCAAATTCTGCCGATTACTCCTGGATATTTTTCTGTATAATATGTACTTCGCATCATTTAGAATCCATCTTAACACAGTAAGTGCAAAGCCTACTTTCTTTTACTTTCCATTTATACTGCATAATATCAATTAAAAAGAACCAATACAACATTGCATAATCAGAACATCTAGTATCAAACCTTAGGAACCAGCGTGGTGTTTAACACATTAAAGTAAAAGCCTTTAGAGTCAATAATCTTAACGATCAGTGCCAAGAAATAAATAAAAAATAAACTCAGTTGCTTTTCCATTTCTAACTATGAAAACTAAGCCTTTAAGAAGCGTTTACTTGCGTAAAATTGATGAAATGTTATAATTCACAAAATGTTTACAGTTACTGCAAGACGTACTTGGTGTTATCCAACCGTTATAATCTTCGTCATAATTATCATCGTCTTCTGATGTTACATCATAGTTAGCAGAGTCTGCACTATTATTTTCATTTTTAAAAACAAGGTCAGTTACAGATGGAAGAATATCGTCGACATTGTATGTGCTTTCATCTTTATCTCGAACTATAAATTCCGTAGGTTCGTAGTTTAAGTTTGAAAACTTAGCAGACAAATTATGCATAGATTTGCAATCAATACTGGAATCAGTTACTTCATATTCAGACCCACAATCACTCAAGGATTTACCAGAATTAGGTACCAATCCTGATTTTACATTGTCTATTTCAGTAACACCTTTTTTGCAGCATAATAGTGCATTTGAAGTCCTCATATCTTCATTAATTACATCTTCAACTTTACTATCGTCATTTATACTTGCCTATAATTATAGATAAACGTGATTACCTAAATTACATTATATAAGAAAAAGCGATGTGTATACACATACATACCTCTTCTTGTGGCATATAAAAACCAATTAAAGGTTTCGAAAGATCCTCCGTTTGTCTTATACTAGCATCCATTGTTTGTGCCATTGTTGGTGCTTCTTTTAAATGAGCTATCCCAACTTTTTCTTTTTCCAATTGATATGTAAGGGCTATTACCTTGATATCCGTTGCAGATAAGCTTGTATAATCTCCGGTTTTTTTAGCAAAATCCGTAACTGTAAACATATCTCAATAAATGTATAATAACAAAGAATTTCTGTCTTGTACAAACTCATAATTGAAAAAAAGTTAAAATTCAATATGACCATTACCAAACTTGATATTTTCAGCATCAACATTTTTAATATTCAAATCATAAGGTAGTACAACTAATCTCCTCAATTGCCGTTTGTTTGTTATTTCGTTGACAACATCTTGTTCTGTTAAAATATTGACACCAAATTCCTACAAAAACACTGTACTGTACAACAATTTCATGTCTAATTCCAATTTATCATACATGTATACCGACAATAACTTAAGTTTGAGTATACGGTATTTTGACTTGATCATTCACATGTGCAATATAAAGTTTACGGAACATTATATGTTTAAACTTAACCTATTATTCGTATTATTATTTCTCTAACAGATTTACCTGCAAGGGTGCATTTTTTATAAAAGCACTAGTGTCGACTATTAAATATTCTATCTTATTAGTTGCTCCCATATTCTATGATTTTTTTTCAATAATCTCGCTGAATATCGTGTCACAGGATTCGCACGTGTAATTGTAGACAAGGAATCAATAATTTGTTTCTTGACTCCGCGAGGCAAGACAAATTTGGAATATGATCGTGGAGGTGTTAGGCGGCATGGACCAATTGAATCAGATTTATAGACTATGATCGACATGCGCGCAATTTACAAACTGCGTAGAAATGCATAATTATAGTTACAATGTTCATTAACATATTTAACTGTATTATTTATAAAAACGTATGAACATAACATTACAAAACCTAATATAACTCATTGCCAGTCTAAAAAGGTAAGAGAAGAATGAATTATTTTTGAAAATTGGAAAAATGTTTTTTAAGAAAAAAATTTTGTATCAGATTTATTACATGCAACGATTTCGTAATATTAATTGACTGAATGGATAGAATCAAGTAGACATTGAATCAATAATTTGTTCCACGACCCCTGAAGGGGAGCAAGAAGAAGTTGGAATACGACCGTGGCGGTGTCATGCGGCTGGAGCCAATTAGTCTAGATTTAAAGGCTCTGCAATCGACACGCGTGCTATTTACAAACTGCGTAGAAATGTATAATTATGGTTGTTACAATACACATTGACACATTTAATTATATTATTCATAGAAACGTAGAAATACAACACTATATAGCCTAATATAATTTATTGCTAATCCAAGAAGACGGAAGAAGAACGAAATATCTTTTAAAATTGGAGAAATGTCCTTCAAAAAGAAACTTTTGCATCAGAATTATTACAGATAATGATTTCGTAATATTAATCGATTGACTAATTGTTCCAATGTAAAATAAATTGTAGAACAGTCAAGAACCATGCTTAAATAAAGATCCGTGAATTAAATAAAGTAGTTGTGCGAGGACTGATTATTAATTGTTATTTTTCAAAGCTATAATGCACTTTTTCAGAGTTGTAAAATGGGTCTTTTCAGGGTTATGACACGGTTCTTGACTGAACTACAAGTTATTTTACATTGGAACAATTGGTTGAGCAATTAATATTACGAAATCATTATATATAATAACTCTGATGAAAAAATCGTTTCTTAAAGGATATTTTTTCAATTTTGGAAGTTAATCCAATATTTTCCTACCTTCTTAGATTACCAATAAGTTATATTAGATTCTATAATATTGCGTTCGTGTATTTATATGAATAATACAATTAAATATGTCAATGTTTATTATACAACCATAATTATACATTTTTGCATAATTTATAAATCGCGCGCATGTCGATCATATAATATATAAATCTAGAACAATTGGACCCTGCCGCTTGACACCGCCACGGTCATATTCCAAGTTCTGCTTGCTCCCCTTGTCAGGTAGTGGAACAAATGATTGACTCCTTGTGTATACAACGTATACGAATTGTAGATGTAATTGTACACGGAAGATTGTATATTTAAAATTATTATGGCGTTTTCATCGCTAAGTTTCCATCGTGGAATTTCGACTTCGTGCGTTTGCCATGGAAAACGAAATTTTCGAAAGTTTTTGCTTTACAACAAACGTGGTAGTTACGCTTTCAAAAAGGAACAGAGAGAAAATCCGAATTGCGACGTGCCAATAGACAGTAAGTTTTGTCGTCATGTAACATAATTTTAGTTCCATTTTAATTGTAGATTTTGAATTTATCTTAGATAACTTTTGCTTTTTCACCTACCATTAAAGTTTTAACTATCACGTGGTATCGTGTACTTTTTTAAATCTTGTTTAATTTCGCTTCGATCGACTGCCAGTTATGCTATATCTATTATAAAACTTAATTCGGTATATTTTATTTGAGGTTCTTTTTCTAAAAAAAAAAAGAACTTGATTAGTTTTTACGGTTTCTCTAACCAAGTGGTTTTTTTTGACTTAGATATATAATTTAATAACTGTCTTTTTTTCTTGGTTAACTCTCAGACCTTCAAGACTTAACTTCTATAGAAAAAATATTGCCTTAATTTGCATGCTCAATAGTGTAATGCATAAAAAAATAAAGTTCTCCAGTTTTAATAATAAATTGTATTGCAATACCTAAATTGATACGTCGAAAGCGTATCTCACATCCCTTACAACTATTACATTTTTCCTATATTTCACATTTTTTTAAAATATTGTAAGGTAAAACAAAAAAATTACATCATTTGGTATAATAAAGTTACACATATTCATGAATGTTCCATAATTAAAATATTTGTATAAAATGCACAAATTCTATAAGAATCAATAGCATAACTAATGTATGAAAATTTTTAGAGAGGGGTACAAGGTCCACTGGATGCAGAGTTGGAGACAAATGGGTCGAGATTAAGGAAATGATACCGGAGATTATTGTTCCGTCACTGAAAGACTTCAAGTTGAAACCATATGTTTCTTATAAAGCTCTGAACGTTGTGCAATCAGAATTTACGCCTAAGGATTTATTCAATGCAGTATATGCTACAAAGATCATTGATGATTTTAAGAACAACCAGTTGGGACCAAATGGAGAACCACTAAATCCGAGTGAGAACGAGAAACTTACACCACAGGAAGCCAAAGATAATGCAAGAAAGACTGGCAGTGATATGTTTACACAATCATAAGAACATAATATGATATCAATGAGATGTATTATAAATAAAATATAGTGTATATATAATGTACAAAAGCGTAAATATCTTCAGGGAAAATGATTGATGTCAATTTACATGTTTTATTTAATACTTTACTTGCGCATGTATACATATGTTGACAGTTTTACAATTGGTAAACAGTAACTACTTGTTATCACATGTGACTGTTTAAGAGAAATTAGATTGGATGCTGACATGATTTGAAGATATGAAAAATGATTTCTTAAACTACGAAACGTTTCTATAATCTTTACATGGCAGTCATCATCTGATAGCAAATAATCACTCCACAAAATACTAATAATCACTAGTTCGACGATATATACTGCAAAAGAAGCTCTACGCATAACAATTCTGCTAAAACATTTGTCATAATCAAAAAAATGACCTCACACGCTTCGTTATGAAGTTAACCAAATGAATTTATTATTTGACAAATTAGTGATACACTTTTATAAACAACTAATTAATGTAATTTTAGAATCTACCATTCCAAAGAGAGACATAAGGTGTGCCGCATAACAGTGTCAAAAACGATTTCCAATTCCTGAGTTTTATGTACACCCCAAAAATCGTCTTTCCAGGAACAATAAATTTCCATAAAATTACACTAATTTAACTATTCGCTTATTTTTATCAAAAGATATTTGAGCGAAGTTTGATTGTTTCCTTTTTTTTTCTTGCTAAAATAAGTGGAACGTAATTATTTTTTTGTTGGCAGATCGTCTGAATAATAAAGTCGTTGTCAGTTGTGCGCGGCCAGTATTGCTTTCTACTGACTACATTACCAGAATCTAAGATATATTTACTTTTAAAGTGCTGTATTCGTATCAAAATGTATAAACATTTCTCAGCTGTCCTGTGAATATTAAAATTTGTTCTCTGAATTATAAATATACAAAAGTTACTGCAATGAATCTCCATAAACGTTGTACATTTTGATTGAAAAAAAGAAGAGAGACAGATTTACAATCCAATATCAGCAAATGACCGCTGAACATTAACTGTGAGAACACACAATGATAAACATTTAATATTTTCTGTAGAAAGTAAATTTCATAGAAAATATGTTATTTTAATTATAAGTAACCATTCTTTTTATGGGAACTCATGCATACTTTATTCGAATATGGTTACAGAATGCAGCACTTCTTCCTTACCCTCGTACAGCACCTACTATTTATTACTAGTATTATTGTTTTGTTATTATTTCCTAATCACTACAGCCACCAGCATGAAGAGTGGAATTTTAAAAACAGATTTACCTTCTGTACAACATTATTGTAATATTTATCCATAAAAACGAGTAACAAAGGTACTAAGGTGGGTTCATTCACTTTTTTATTTCCACTCTCCAATTAATTGATTAATAAAGCATAAGTGGCATAACTCTTGCAATCACTCATAAAACAATTTTAACTCTATTTCAGTCGTGACTCCTGTATGGTAGTAAATATTTCGTTTTTTATTCGTTATTCTAAAGCATGATACCTTATAATACCTTGTTCTTATTTTGAGCATTCACATTTTTCTCACTCATTGGCAGTAAAGAATATTTTTCACGTGATTTATATTGCGATATAAATTTTGCTAACACATCGTTTTGTGGACGTAGGTAATTATGAGCATACCATTGAGTCAATTAAATTAATCTTACCTGAATTTCATTCTTTTTTAGGTAGAAGGCTAATGATCATGCTAATTCCAGCAGCAATATGCTACCAAAACAAAGTAGTAAGAATCAGCTAAGAATACAGTGACTGCTTTAATGATCATGATCATAATATGTCGCTGGTGTACTTCCAACTAGGAGTTATTTTGTAAAGCAAGACATATGCCACTTGCTCATGAATGTGGACTTGATTGGTGTTTTTTCTTGTTAATTATCAGTCTATGATATAATTGGATATTTGACTGATTAAATCAGTCAAGTAATAAGGCAGGTACATATGATACTATATGACAAAGATTTCTTGTTTTTCTATTCAAATAAATTTGGTTGTTATAACACAAAAATCTTATCACTTAAATTTGAACATATTCTATGCAATACATACTGGAAAAAACTTTCATGCAATAAACATATTAAGTAACAAAACCTGATTGTATAAAATTTGAGAATATTAGAGTGATCAAGAAATTATGTTTAAATCACAGAAAATTAAAGAAAATTGAGAAAATATCTTTGGCATTCAGTAATATGTACCATCCGTCTACCGAGAGATTTTATGTATGAGAGCTAAGCGATTATTGTATATAAAATGAAATATGTTTCAAAAACACCACACAATGTTATGAATTATTTAAACATAATTAAGAATGTGTAACCAGAATGATATGTATATATAACTGTATATATACATATGTATATGTAGGACTTAAACAAAAGGACTAGAAGGAGAATACGTTTTATGGTATCGATACCATAACAACTAATGTTGCTCCTTAGACTCAAAATTTCTACAGAATTACTAAGAGTAAGAGTAATGCGGCAGACAATTATTCCATTGGATCTCCAACATTCTCAAAGATGGTCGAATGAGGATTGCTTCCAGTGGGCCATAAAAAACCACCTACACTGCCAGGTGGTAAATACGATGCTCCTCCACTGAGGCCCACCTGACATATTTTTTCCTTTAAGTTAAGGAAGACGATGCAAAGTATTATAGTAAACAATATTTAAAGAGTCCAGTGCCTAATATAATTATTACTAATTGGATTAAAAGGAAGATAATGAAATTGTGTATATGACTGCTAATGCCTCAATGCACAATACATTAAAATTTTTTCAGAATATTTGAGAAATTATTCGAAAAATCTTTGTACATATATAAAATAAAAAAGCAGGTATTTTACTAAAATTAAATTTAAGAACGAGATAATTATTATTCATATTTGTATTATATGTCAAACAATTCCTATCAAGTTCCAATAAACATTTCAATTATATCCATATTATGTGTTTACATTGATACAACATTTTCATGATTTGTTTCACTTAATCTCATATCGTCAAGATTCATTGAAATTTTGCAATGTTCATTTCAGGTAAATTAGAATAAATGATAGCTGGTCAAATTAAAGAAAACAAAGGTAATTGTTTATTTGCATGTAACAAATGGTCGTGCAAGTAAATAAAGTATTATTCGATTATCAAGGTTATAAACAATAGTGATTATACATTTGTTTAATGTTACAAACGCAACATGGATTTATAACACTGTTAAACATAGATTCGATTGGGCGATAGTAGAAACCATCTATAAAAATAAATTGTGGAGTACCAATATATGTAAAACAATGTCTTGTGAACTGAGCAGTAGCAAGTATCATTGATAAACTATGCAACATATAAGTAAAAAGTTATAACATTACGCTGTACTTTGCTGTTCGCATTATTAATTTACCTGCTGGGTCCAGAGCAGGGTTCTCTCTGCTAATTGACAATCCGCTGCTAAACGGGATGGTAAGCTCTTCCATCTTTCCTCCTCTCGCTTTCTTTCCTTGTCAAAATCTCTATCCACGTGTCCCTGAGATAGAGGTGGCAATATCTGTGTCCTTTGTGCCAATTTATAACTATCCTGGCGGGGGACATGTTCAGTGCGCCTACCGGCAGTGCTCATTGCCACTGTCATTGGTGTAGGGCTACCACCACCTCTGTGTCTATGATACAAGTGCCGCTTTTGCTGTAACATGCGCTGCTGCACCAAGAGCTGTAGTTGTGTTCCGGAATCGCCCCGTATCTTAAATTGTGGCTGATTATCCGGTGGTGTAGACGGTGGTCTTAAGTGGACAAGATCCAAATGTCCTCTCGCCTTACCAGAATCTGATGTTAAAGTGCAGATGCTGAATTAGAAACCAGTTAATGTTGAGTCTGTCAATCTGATTTTATAATCTCATATCTTGTTACAGTAATTTGGCTTATATTCTAATGTTTTAGATTGGGTTCGGAATCATTGGATTTACAGTGTACTGTACCATTTCAAAAAATGTCCAGAAGTGTTGATCGGGATTGCAAAGAACAACAGGCATTATAAGTGTGCTTTACAGTTTTGCGTGTATATTTTTTCCTTATACTTAAAATGAATTACTTAAGAATATGTCCTCGGAATAGAAATCCTGTTGTTACTTATCCGTTCTTCTATTTTAATAATTATGTATTAATTTGTAATGTTTTTATTTTGAAGTAAATATTTTTTTTATATATCCGTTTATGAAGTATGCATACATTTTATGGTCATTAAATCTTGAGAGACCGTGAGAACCTAACAGCTACTCACATATAGCACCACACTACACAAGACACACCTTACAGCACCCCACTATGGATTTAAACCTGAATCGTCATCACGAAATTGCAACCTTCTTCCCATTATTGCTTTTTCTACATTTGGTTATAAAATAAAAACATTGTATAATAAATCTCTATCAGTCACATACGGTGGTGTAATAAATATAAGCTTCAGTGTGAAACAAAAAATCTAATCCTTTCTATCACCTATGGAAAATTTGTCATGTGGTATATTTACACTGTAATTCCGTTTTATACAACCTATTTGAATTCTTTAGTTTGCTTGCTGTGTGCTACTGCTGACTACAGTAACCCATCAAACTTTTATAATTCATAACTTTTATTAAGCACAGCTCGATATTAGTAAAATCCTCATTTTTCTTTTGATGAATTATTTGCTTTTACGTCAAATGTTATATGTTAAAAAACGTATAAACAAACATATAAGTTTCGATTGCCTGGTACAGATAGCAGTATACACGCAGCCCCCTCTGTTGTATCAAAAGCGTTAAGCCAATAAATACTATGGCTAAACGACCTTAATCTTTCAGTGCACGAGAAGGGTTCAATAGAACCATTTTTTTCTAT
Organism: Ampulex compressa; assembly: GCA_038496175.1. Taxonomy (NCBI): domain Eukaryota; kingdom Metazoa; phylum Arthropoda; class Insecta; order Hymenoptera; family Ampulicidae; genus Ampulex; species Ampulex compressa. The sequence continues at coordinate 29,130 of JBCFXI010001529.1, read as the reverse complement.
ATTTTTAGTAGAAAATACAATTTGTTTCGCTTATGATAATGTCATCGATTTAGTTATCAGAGTGTGACATGTCACAAAATAATCTATTGAATAAACAACTAAAGAATTTCAAAAAAGTTCAATGAAAACAAGCGAAAAAGAAACATCTTCATTGCTCTCGCAGACCTAACATATGCACTGAAGGGTTAACAGTCGATGCCAAGAAACCAATAAATTACCTTGTATACTTCGCTGTTTGGCAGGTCTATCTCCACCGCCCTGCTGGCAAAATAATAATCTTGGTCCACCATCTGAGGCTCTGCGTCCTTGTGATACTCTCGATATTCTTCCAGTTATAGGGGATGGACTCTTGGGCGGTGGAGGTGTACAAGAAGGTAAACTACTTGTAAAACAATTCGCCCCTGGATAATCGGGCGGGCAGCCAGAATCGAAGCTAGACTCGAAAAGCTCAGAGGACGAGCTACCACTACCGCCCGCAATAAACAATGTGGTCCGACTAGGAGGATCAATAGAATCCATAAGTGGGCTATCAAAATGCTGCTGATAATCGCTTAATCTTCGATTCACAATTTGGCTATCAATTCGTTGACTGATGTCGTGATCTAGGCCTAGTCTATGTTCCTCCAACTTGATCTGTGCTTCTCTCAACTCATCACCGCTAGGGCCTTCCTCCAGATCGCCTTCAGCGCTGCAACAACCTTCATCGGTCGAAGAACTAGTCGAACTGAATCTTTTGCCGCCTCTCGTTATCTCTTCTCTTCCTCTAAAATAGAAAAAATATCTCGTCAAGGGAAGGTAATTCAGGGTAAACTAAGAGATATTACTTATGATACACAAGCAATGCAGAGATATAGATCGTAAACGTAGAGCAATCGTTTTATAAAACTTTCTGACACCTTAAAATTGTAATTCACAGCATATGGTTTATCATTTCTGTAATTGGAAACATTGCCATTTATATACAGCAAATAATGTTAGGTTAAATATTGACATTTTGGAAATGATTTACATAAATATTATACATTTTGTCCATCTTCTGAAATTATGCACACATTAAGAATATATATGTTAATAGTAAGCAATCATTTTATCAGATCTGCAATTCCTTTGAATGACAATGAAATGGAATTGAAAGAGCAAAATATGAATTATAAACATAAGTTTTTAATAAGACACAAAACTGACAAACTATTAGAACTCATATTCCGAATATAAATATAATAAATCATAAACGTCTATTTATATAAATTTGTAAAGAATTTATAGCAGCAACCATAGGATAAAGATAAATCATAAAGAAAAGTAAAGAAAAAGCAAGAAAATGAAACAAGAAGTTACCAAAAATAAAGTGACAGCTATGCGCTTCCAATCCAACCTGTCCTGATCAAACTTCCAATACCTGTGTCACCCATGATTAAACATCAACGTCCCACTAAGCTATCGCTGTAAATAAAAATCAGACGTTTAGTAATTGTCACGCTTGAACCTTCTTTGACGGGCAGGATTGGAAGTTAAACTAAATCTCATTGCAGCATAACTCGTATCGTGTAAATACGGTAGAGTAAAATTATATATTCCAAATTATAGTTTGCTTAAAAGTTCATTATTTTACCTGGATTTGAACTTGTCCTCTTTTGCTCGTACTACTGTAGACGGCCAGCATGTGTTGTTTGCTGTAGTGCTGATACGATGTTGCTTTAGCCTCTCCAATAGCAAGAAATATATAGCAGCATGATGGTCATAACTGCTATTCCTTAACGACTGTTAAATAAAATTCATTTAATTTAATTATAAAGATTATACACAATCTGAAATTATAACACATTTTGATATGATCAGCTTATAAAACCTACAAGGAATGATTACTCTCATTAAAGTTAATACATTTAAAAGTGTGCACTTTATTGTACATAATATATGATAATTTTAATTAGATTTTGGTTATAGACTGATACTTTACCTCTCTTGTTTGAGTAATATCTATGCCTAAGCTATGCATAAGTCTCAGTATTTGTTCATTTGGTTCTTGAATAGAGGACGAGGGCCTGCTTATTATCATTGAACAAATAGTATCCGCTGAGCCTGCCATCCAACGATGTCTTTTGATCTGTGGAATGGTATATCGTTTTGCAGGTTCCAACACCAGCATCTTCCGTATTAAACTTTCACAGTCTGCAATCGTTAATGTGAATTGATTTTTGAATTGGGCTAATTGCTTTAAGTGAAAATATCATATAAAATATTGATAAATTTAGATAGTTATCAAATGAGTACCTGTACTCATAAAATAAGGAATGCGGAATCTGCCGCTTAAAACGCGGTCTCTTAATGACTGCAGCGTAGATCCATCAAATGGCAATGCTCCGCACACTAATACATATAAAACAACTCCTAAGCTCTGTAATAGCAAAAATATCCAGGTATAAAATATATATTATAAGGATCATATACAACAATTGTTGTCATTCTAATGCTTACCCACACATCAATCTCTGGGCCAGCATAATGTTTTCCTCTAAAAACTTCCGGTGCTGCATATGGAGGACTTCCACACCAAGTGCTTAACCGTTCTCCTGGTGCGAATCTGTTGCTAAACCCAAAATCTGCTATTTTTACATTCATCTGAGCGTCCAAGAGTAAATTTTCAGCTTTCAAATCACGATGTGCTACACCAGTTGCATGGCAATATTCGACTGCTGAGAGTATTTGAGCAAATGTTGCACGAGCTCTGGGCTCTCCCATTCTTCCGTACCGTGCAATATAGTCGAATATTTCACCTTTACTTGCATACTCACAAACCTAAAAAATGGAGTATTTCTACCATTTAGATAAATTAAAAGATAGCTTTTGTGCAGATTTGTATATTTCTATATGTACCATGTATATCATATTTTTGGTTTCCATAACTTGATACAATTTAACTATGTGTGGATGTTCTAATTGTTTCATGATTTCAACTTCTCTATAAACTTTTTCAAGATTAGTAGAATCCAGCTGAGTTTTGTCAATTATTTTAATGGCTACCTGTCAAAATATAGATATATATTAGCTATACTAAATTACTATTTTTCAAATGATCATTCCAAGCAAAAATATTCCTAAAAAAACATTCAATCTTGAGTACACCACGCATACTTACTTCTGTTTTTGTAATGCGGTGCCTAGCCAATTTCACAACGGCGAAATTTCCTTTACCAATCGTCCCCTCTATGTCATAAAATCCTACACGAATTTGTTTTTTACCTTGGACAGTCCCAGCATCCATCTTTTTATCAATTTTTTTCTTTTGGTTTGCCAATACTTTTCCTCTGTACTATATTTAATTCTTCCCCTTCTGCCCTGGAAAGGATTATATTAAGAGGCACCGTATAAATGACGTACGTGGATAATCTTAATCGATATTCTATTCTCCTTGACAGTTAATAGGCATATACATTGAATTTACTGCAACTATTTTTCAATAAGATGATGTTCTCTTTCCATGAAAATGAGACACGATCAAAGATCATGACAAGTATCCAACAATCAGTTATATGCGCGTAATCCTTTTCATATGATTCTCCAATGTCAATGAAATCATACACCGCATCGAATTACAGATGACTTTGAGATGCCAAGCCGGCGGATCGATTCAATAACATATACGTGCAACGCGGAGGTCAAAGCGGTTCGTTTCTTCGCGCCCGGGATTACAAGGAACGGAGAATGGTATGCTGCCCTTCTGCCAATATCGTATATTCCTTCTTCATTGCAAAAGCCTAAAGTGCTTCCTGCAACAAGTACAATAGGTATTCCTGGCTGACGTCATAGATCGACAACGACCTCTTGTCCATCGACGGGTTACGATCGATATCCGTCGATAGTCCTTGATAGTAACGTTAAAAAAGAGAGAAGGAACAAAAGAAGATGAAGATAAAAACAGCGTCCATCGACTCCCGTTATAGCATAATCCTTCAATTATACATCGCGTACATACTATGACAATTTTCTGCCAAGAATTCCGCCGTGTCACTTTGCCGGTTACTTACTCTGATTCCTGCTGGATTTTATCGAGCGTAATTTTCGGACTGGTAGAGCCGTTTTTGGAAAAAGGGAAACACGCTGTTACGACCGACCTCGACGGGTGCGCAAGGCCGGTAAACCGATGCCATCGGGAGAGGTATGTAGGGTTGCGCGCTCCCGAGATTTCGAATCTCGTCACGGAGCACCGCTTCCACAAAAGTCGTAAGAGCTACGCGTGACACCGCGGTTCGATACCGACTGACCGGCGGCCATATTGCTACCCCCCTGCCACAGCAGCGTCTGCTCCCGCACCCTTCTCTTCTTTCCCCGCGTCAACACTTGCCTCGCCCTTGCCATTCTTAGCCATCGTCGTTGTCCCCACTCTCCACCACCTTTCAGACTTGTATCTAGCTAGTTGCATGCCCCGTGTAAACTAATCTCTGTTCTTCCTGCTTTATCTTTTTTGATCGAAATTATAATAAAATTAATAACGTATGATAATCATTTAAAAATAATTTTTGGGTGCACTGCAAGGGATGTTCGCGCTTTTTGAATTTTTAACGTTATTGTTCTAATTACACTTTCATGTTCTCTTTAGCGATGATAGATAAAATTTTATCAAATATTATATGATATTATAGAATATTTAGAATATTTTTTATACTTTCTCAAAGATCAATATATTTCCCAACATATTCTTTGACATGCTATGAGCAGTTGAAATACATGAAATTCGCATGATTATCGGTTAGAAAACATACTTTAACATAACAAAAAACAAAAAGTATGGTGATGTATTCATGGTTAAACACGGATCGCGATAATAAGTAAAGTATTATACTGTAGGAATATTAATAAGAAGTATTGTATTTGATTACATGAAAAATAAGGTAATGCTCAGTGGACGATTATAAATTTGATAAATGTTATATCTATATAATATCTGTGTTTTGGTACAGTCTTAGGATTTTTCATTGTTCGTCTTGTGCTCATCCGTATTATTTTCCGGTCTATTATAAAATATATGTTGATTCAATTATGATATGCAGAACAGTAATACAGTGTACATAAAATGTGTACATAAAATACCATAGTGGCCAAGTATTAATAAGGGTCACTCTATTTGATTATGTAAGGTATGAATTAGAACTTACTTGAGATCTTTAAATATCAATCAAAATATCTTAACTAAGGTTTTATTTATTAGTAAAATTGTAGTATAAAATATCGTAATGTCCAAATAATAATAAAACTGGCTATATTAGAATATGTGAAATATAAAGTAAATCTTGGTATGGAATATTCAAATTGCATGATAATATCGTATGTTGATTTTCATTTAGTATTGTTTTAGGGGTCTCTTTCGTCCTGGGCCCCATGATTGTACACCTGTTGCACCTGACTTGTTACAGCTCTGATATTGCCCCTCCATCCCGCCCGTCGTAGTCGGAAACGAGTGTACGCGGCCACGTTATCTTTGACAATTGACGTCAACGTATGTACGTGCTACCATGGACTCGGTGTTAATCGTTTCTCGGTGTAATTGCACAGCAGATAGCTCCAGTACCAGCGCGTGGCGAAACCATGTTGTAAGAATGCTGCGTTTTTGCCAGAGGTTGTTCTCCTATTTTGCCTAAATTTACTGGATTGAGTATTGAGGCTGGATTCTACTCCAAACAAAGTAGATCGCTGATTGTGGAAAAAGGATACTTAGCGTAGATAACAAAAATATAGGTTAATATATGTATGTGCAAACAAGATATCATTGTCGCATAATACGTACATGTTTGATTACAAATTATTTAATGTATGGTACAACCTATGTACATATATACCTTTTTGTATGTTGCAAATGATACAATGTTACTGCAGGCTGTACAGAAATTCGATTAAAAATTATTTAGTATATTGGGAAATGAAAAAACGAAAACTTTCTTTCATGATAATTTCGATACCAAACGTGCCATTAATATTTGTGACCAGACATTTTACCCCTTTTATGCTGGATAACTTACTTTGAAAATTACGTTCAAATAATACATCAAAATATATGATGGATGATGTAAGGGATTTCTAAAAGGTGCATTTCAGATAAAAGAACTTAGAAAAGCAGTCGAGGGTTTATTCGATTCACGTGCCAAAAATATTGCAGTGTCGATATTACAGAACACGATGTCGAGTAATACTCGACACAAGACCATTAAACATTAAATACCACTGTTCGACTTTCGCGTATAAGATTGTGTTTTTTCCATACTTTGCTTGATTTGTCGACGAGGATTTCGAGGCGAAGGATAAAACTTAATTTTATTGTATCTACGTAAGGTTAAAACATTAAACGTGGCATCACGCAAACGGGAAGATTATGGCTATGATAATACCGAGAAACGTTACGTTCACAAGTTTATTGCATAGACTTTTGTCCGGCGAATCACAAATAACTGGCGTATACTTCAGCGAATTTTACGTAGTACACGCGTAAATGTCTTCGATAGCTTAATGAACGATGCAACAAAGTTTAAGAAAGCAGCAGAAGACACAGAGTATCAAACGTCAGGAAAGTTGTAGGGAACTTTCAAAAAATAATAGAACTAATCGAAAAAGAAACATGAATTAACAAGAAAATGTTGCAGTAGACTTAAAATTCGATCACTTGTTACATTTTATGGAATATTTATGTACTTGATATGCCTCGTATTATATTAAGTTTTTGTCAAGACCGCGTACAGAGAATATAGAAACTTCTTGTAGGAAATCCCTTATTGTTCTCGCCACGAATAATAAGAGGGATGTTTTATATGAATTCAACAAAAAAATGTAATAGGAGTTACACAGATTCTTTTCGAACATTTCCTTTTTTCCCTTATTTTTTATTTCATTTCAGTTTTTTACTAGTGTTGTTGACTAGGTAAAATTAAAATTTGCAACGAAAATTATTTTTTCTTACAAGATTACGATGTATTATAAATTTGTATTTCACAATCAAGTGTTATTGTGTGTTATTACATATAAATATATAAAAAGTTGTTTGTTATAACGGAAATGCATCATATAGCTGTACTTAGCGAATAGTAACGCGTAATTGTGATATATTTCTTGCAATGCCATAGCTTAATGCATCACGGTATTTTTCAATTATATTGGTTTCGTTTTATTTTTACTTGATTGAAATAGTAAAAGATGTGTGTGTACACGCACACATGTGTGTTATACTGTGCATACTTCATGACAATTGATGAAACATATATATTCCATGTTAAACGAATGTTGGGAAAGTTTCGTAATTTATACAAAACAAAGTTGGGTATAGAAGCAATGTAGAAATTGTACGGCATATTCAATTGAGAATTAACTTTCTTTAATTTTCTTTAATTCATAATAGCTCATCTGTCAAACTGCTCACACCACATAAACCGCTGTAAGCTATCTACTTATTAAACACAGCTTCTTTTCGTTAATTACACCTTTTGGTCGGACGAGCATCATCGTATGCATAGAATACCCAGTATATTTGGCAAGGCGCGGCGAATGAGTATTTCTACACTAGCTTTGTTTCCGACCTCAGTTTCAAACGTCAGTGACCATCTTTCATCGACGTATTTTCGGCATCACGCCACGGAACCCTGCGTAGCATGTCCGTAAGTGCGTCATAATTAAAACATTTACAGTGTAGGAAATTTAATATGTGACGAAAGAACGACGACATTGAAAGCTAATTTGTCTGTACATAAAGAAATGTAACATCCGATTGAACCTACATGTTATCTTCTACCATTTGTAGGAAATATACTGTGTAATACAGTTTTAAAAAACATTTTATTGTTCATAGCCATAATAAGATTTCTATCGGTTGGCGTTGAAACCGCGTATTGCACTTTGGAAAATTGACAACCGTCCATTGTACAATTTTCTACTGCTCAATATAGATGCCGTTACTACTAAAACGAGAATAGATATTAATTTTACAACGCGTTTTGGATATTGTTTAACCAGATGATCATTTCTTATCGCATTACAAAAACTCACCACGCACAATAGCTTTTTCCTCTTTTTACATTGATTTTTCAATGTGAATATCTTTTATATATTTTTTTGTTGTATTAACCTTTATCCCTTCTGCGATCCGTTCATACAGCTCATTTTCAAACCAGCCGTTTGTACGTATGATAACTTTATTAAAGGATCGAGCTATCCTGAAATTGGTTAAAAATAGCTTCCCAACGTATTACATCTCACTATAAAGCCGCTAAATTTAAATCCCGTGCGTGAAACTATCGACTCTGTAAATAATACACGCTGGAAGATTTCGGGCGCAAGTTTTTTGAACGAATTGAAGGATTCATGTTCGTAAGAACTTTCGGTGGCGAAGAGCTGCACATGGCCGTGGGTTCTTAGGAGCAATCGACACGCTACTGCTTGACGTCATTGAATGACGTCAATCCCGGGCCCCACCAGATTCGTCGGCCCTCCTTCTTTCGAGCGCGCTTATCGTGCCAACGTAAGAAGATCGTCGCCGCGTTGTATACATGTATCGGGGCTCTCCTAGAACTTATGACATTCGGCTCGATCAAGTGAGATCCATGAAACAAGCAATCTTTATGAACTTTAGCGCGATAGCTTCCGACCGTTTTTATACAACTTGTGATCTGTAAAAATGATGAATGCGTCCACTTAATGCAGATGTGGAGTTGATTAACTTACTCGATATTTATCACAAGGCTTCAAAAACATTTTTTGGAAATTCTCGTACTTTCGTTTCCGGATAATTCCTTATAATATGGTAATTACAAAGTTAGTTATAAAATAATCTTAAAATCGTACGAATTAATCGTATATAGCCGTTTCTTCAAAACTGTCAGATTATGTGAATTCGTATTTGTCTCAGTTGAGTGTATGCATACATAAGTGTACATGAAATTTCCCATTCGAGTACGGCTATTTAAACGATAATGTTTTTTGCTATTTATATATTCTATCTAATCGATATCATTTCCATTAACTTATATGTCCCAATATTAGAAGGTCGCCGCCGCTGTTGTATATATTGCGGGCAATGTATTTAACGTGGACATTTTGTAAAATGACCTGAGTATTGTGTTGAATGCTCAATTTGGTGGGCAATGTATATAATGGGCAGGTATTTCGCATATGACCTGGACATTTTCTATAATGTTCACGGTTCGTTGGATAGTGTGTTGAATCCATAGTTGACAATCTTTTATCTTCGTTTATTATCGCTTGCACTCTGCCTGTTGCTACTCAAGCTTGCTATCCCCATAAGGCCAGCAGAAGTGGTCTAAAATAATTCTTTTATGTATTTTTATACGATCATATTAACTGTATGTTGATTTTGACCAAGGGATATATTGTCTCAATAAAAAATACATTTTTTAATTTCATTATCAGGGTATTTCAATACATTGACTAACACTCACTAGGCATTCTGTGCAATGACCGGATATTTTATAAATTGATCGAAACTTGTAACGGGCATTTTGCATGTCTTTTCGAACGAACATTCTATACAGTGCCCGGTCATTTTACGAAATAACCACGTTCAACACATTGCTCGTAACATATGCATACTACATACTATATACGTTTTCACAATGCGTTTTATAATTAATCTTTATATATAACTAACTTTTTTTATATATGTTAATAACATTTATAGGTAATTCATTTTCTCAAAATAACCTTTAATGAAATTGACTATTTGTATTGATTGAAATAGTTTTCATTGGCTTACTGTATTTTAGCGTATAGCTAACTCTGTATAGTACCATGTTGAGCTAAAAATAAATTTGAATATGTATAAAGCAATTCAGTTGCTCCCTTAAAATAATTACATTATGCGAATTCATATTAGACTAAATCAAATACTATTTAATACGTACTAAATTGGCGTAGAAAAAATTATTGCCTGAAATATGAGTGTCTAACTTATTACAAAAATTTTAAAGGCATCGCTCTAGTACTTATGTACTGAATGATTTTTAGTTTCATAGTATAAGCATTTCCAGGAAGTGGTACTTTTGATCAAGTAAAATAAGAAAAAAGAAAAAAAGTAAATATTCGAATTTATCTTCGTAACTAACTTTCATATGATACGATACTGATATTTTTAACAAATGTTATGTTGTATCCATTCATGTAATAGCAAAGTATAATAAAAGCAAAATGTATTAGGTTGGAGTACATGTAATCACCGTTTTAAGCACAGATATTTAGATAAAAGTATATTACTTTCCTTTTAAGAATAATGAAATATCAAATGTAACTATAACTGAAATAAAAAATTTCTTTTTTGCTAATAAATGTAACACACTATTAGTTCTATGCAGTTGTCATGGTCATTTAAATCACGATCACTATATATTTAAACCAAATATCCATTTAAAAACTTTATTATTGTATTACCTATATTTAAAACCACAGTTCTTTGTTAAAACATTTCTTATTTCTCTTCTGGTGTTTGTTTTAATATTTCTGAGTTTGTCAGCTTAAATCGGCAAAATTAGGAATGTTAGTCGTTGGGGATAATGATATTGTTATTTGTATTTTTCAAATTTTAATTGTATGACATTTCTTTATTTTCGGTTAGATGTTTAAACATTAATATTTACTTCTGAAATAATTATATATCGGACACAAAAGCGTTATTTTATTCAATATAAAATTTTAAATAATACACTTTTAGATGCATTACATTTTAAATAATCCATGCCGAAATAAGTATAAGAAGTGCATAGCGCACGTAACAGGACACTTGTGTTATCACGAATAACTATTATATATGTGCGAAATATTACATAAGACCTTTTACATTGTTGGAAAAGTAATAGCGGAAAACATAAATAGAGAAGTTCAAAATTAATAATATGATAACATACTCAAAATTACCAGATAACATAACAGAATCCTTGATAATCCTTATTAATTAAAATTCTCAAGTTGAACGAATATTAGACGGTATCTGAGTGATTATAATTCAGATTTATAAGTAAAAATCATTCATGGTACTCTGTAGCATGATTACGTCAGCAGATCATCATTAGACGAACCTAGAATTAACATTACTCGTGCGACCGCTATCACGCACACATCACGTGAGATCATCCATTAAAGTTGCGATTCAGTGCAACGTTCCACAGCCTTTTTAGACCTCTGGAGAGAATAGAAGAAACATATCGCAGATGGCTAATGCGAAAATAAACACTACCTATTCGTTTTTAAATCTTACATTATAAATCGAATATTTTATAACTAATTAAAATTAGCAGAAGATAAACAGTGAACAAAAATATTCATAATAAAATGTCTTGATTTTCTGAGAAAACAATATTTCATTTTTTAAAAATTGACCATGAAATTTGCCACTGGTTCTTTGCTACAGTAGATGCTAATCGAGGCTACAATTTTTTGTCTTAAAAACTGAACGCTGAATTGATATCCAATCGGTTTCGTTGTTTGATTTGTTGTTGATAGACAAAAAGTTTCTGAACAAGCGTTTCCAAACCAGTGATTTAAAGCACGTGAACGTAGATAGACCCGACTGGTTTCTGTTAAGGAGATTGTGCTAGAAAAAAGAGCCGAGGCAGAATCTCTACCTACCTCCCGTTAAAACATCGTATTGTACGATATCTGTGTTGTCCAATACCCCGAGGCGCTCATTGTGCATGGTGTCATATTCTTGTTCGTTATATTCTTATGTCGATTGTTACAATCTGAAGTCAAATTTCATCCTGACTGTGCAACATTTGACCGTACTTTAATTTTGATTTTTGTGTAATTTCGTATTATAAATGAAAACAAATATGAATATGATTAACACGTTCCGTGCCGGATCAAGTTTTAGTTACTTTCGGTTACTTTGATTATTTTTGGTTTTTGTTTATACGGCGTAAGATGTATTTCCGTAAGCGATTTCAATTTACTTCCATTGTATGTCTTACGAGTTTCTTAATAGGTGCGGAACAATTCTTTTTTAATTTTTTGTTTCTTAAGAAGACTTCCAAATAGCTGAATGGAAAGTACAGCGTAAGTCGTGCACGGCCGAGACAGCATGGAACGCGTTAAGAGCTGTTCTCTATAGTTTAAATTTGTTCTTAATATTATTATAGTACTTTTGTTACACTTTAGCCTTTAAACTTAAATAATATTACATCATAGACCTGAACAGAAGAATGTATATAGTTAGCGGTAACTCTGCTATTATTTAAAATTCTGCTAGGTTTCAATCATTTGGTCATGCTTTAACGACGATTCTTATATAATTTTACATGCCGAAGGAAAAGCAAAATGCAAATGTTTATAACAAACTATTATATATTTTAACTGTAATTTACTCTGTAATTGTAACGTAGTTCCATGTATTGTAAACATCTTTGAGTTTTGTTAAACAAAAAGGAAATTGAATTTGTTAAGTATTGTGATTTATGACAAATAAAGTAATCTGTGTTAACGAAATTTTTCAGGTATAAGTCAATATGCTTTTTATTCTACTCAAAGATTAAAGGGCTAATAAAAATTGAAATTGAAATGTTGACCTTACATTACTTAAAGCATCAAAGTTAATATACGTTATACATTTTTAGCAGATTTATACACTTACATTTAGCATACACTATATACTATTATATATTTGGTAGATTTTTATATGCATATGTAATGTATGCTGATTATGTGTTCGAAAAATAAGGCCGTGTGAAAAAATATTTGCGAGAGTAATGGTACACGAAAGGAATGCGCGCGCAGGCATGCACGTACCCACATCTGCACACAGTGTATATATAGGGTGATTCTAGCAACTGGGCCGAGCTATAACTCTTTTTTAAGTAAAGTTAGAAAAAAATCGAACGGGAAAGGTCTGCACTGTTCGAAAAGCTCCATCGTTCTATGCGCCGACTTTTTTCCCAAGCGCGTTAGTGCATCTGCAAAGTGCAGTTGCACTGTTTTCTTTTAAATAGAACCATCCATTTTTTTTTACTTAAACATGTTCCTTAAGCCATTCCGTAATTAAAGTGTATAAAGAAAATCACCGAAAAAACAATAGTTTATGAGATACTTCGTTTTATTCGAACACATAACATATATTTAAACGTTTCACCGTTAGCTTTTAAACATTTTCTAATACGTTTCTTCGCGTTTTTATTACATTACCGAGTTGTTCAGTAGTTATAAGTGAACAATAATGCCTAATTCTTGCCGATATTTTCTTACAGCCAGAGCAAAATAGTGAGAACTTTGTTTGAGCAATTTTATGGACAGATGAATATTATCTGTTATCATTATGTTCAACCGGCATAATGAAAACAAATGATACACGGAAAATCCATGTTTGAAAAGAAGTGCAAACAACTAATTGCACTACAGCACCAACGTGTGGTATGGAATACTCAGCAAATCTCTTTTAGGGCTATACTTTTTACCTGACATTTTAAACGTTCAGCGACAACAGCATTTTTTAGAATTTACTTTATCCACCCTACTCGACGATATTTAGCTACAATTGTGTTTAAATCTCAAATGCTACCAGCAAGATGCAGCTCCACCACATAACGCCTGATTAGTTACAAGATTTTTAACTGAAACGCATGGGCAAAATTCATTTAGTACCCTTGATCATCCCCTTGTTTTTTTCCTGTGTGAATTTTTGAAAAATAAAGTGTACGCGCGAACTTTTGTTTCTGTTGACCACTTAAAGGAAAAAATTAGGCATAATTGTGCAATCATAATTATTGAATAACTGGGTAATGTAATGAAAAACGCCAAGAAACGTATTAGAAAATGTTTCGAAGCTAACGATGAAACGTTTCAGTATTTGTTATAAGTGTTTAAATAAAGTGAAATATCTTATAAACTATTATTTTTTTGGTGACTTTCCTTATATATTTTAATTGCAGAATGACTTACGGAACGTGTTTATGTAAACAAAAAATGGGGGGTTCTATTTAAAAAAAAAGTGCAACTGTACTTTGCAGATGCACTAACGCACTTGGTACAAAAGTCGGCGCATAGGACGATGGAGCTTTTCGAACGGTGCAAACTTTTTCTGTACGATTTTTTTCTTACTTCGCTTAAAAAAGAGTTAAAGCTCGGTCCGATTACTAGAATCACCCTGTATATGTATATGCAAATTGGCTTCTAATCAAGTTCAAATAATATTAACCATATTAATTGAATTGTCATTTACCGTGAGTTATTTTAAAATCAATCAGTATGTCTTTCTACAGAGAAATGTTGTTTCCAATACGTTATAATATCCTTCTTGGAGAGCACTTCTACGTTTCGCGATAACGTATGTTGCTCTGTTTTTCTGCTGTCCAACCTTGTGCTCTTTTTCTACGACATGCACGAAGCTTTTGCGTAAGCAGCAGATAAGAGAATTACATAATTTCTATGACTGCGTAAATGTCGTAGATTTTGTACATTACCGCTAATATGGAATTAATACAGACAGAGTAAATCTCCGTACAATATGAGATGTGTATTCTGCTTTACGTGAATTTGCATTAATCGAGTTACAAGAGTGATATCACTATTGTGCTTCTATCAGAAATTGTAGTTCTTACTTTATGTTGATTTCCTTCTATTATTCGAATTCGTATATGGTTTCCAAAGCTAAATTCCAAACAATTAGTGTTCATTTTTATAATGAATTCCTATCTATTTAAGCTTTTAGCCTTCTTTCCAAGCGATACATATATTTTGCGATCTTAGAATTTTACTTTATGAGGTGACAAATAAAAATAACAGTATTTCTAAAATTCTTCATAACGAATGTTATTCGTATTCTGTTGTAAAAAAAAATATAAGTTCTGTTAGCCTTGTTATATGAATCTGTATTATTAAATAACGAGTTATTTTATTTTTAGTTGCAGAAACTTCAAAATTTGTTTGTTAAAAGTTGCAAGTGAAACAAGAAAGTTTATTCTTTGTCTATATTGTTAAAATTGTATCGACCATTTTCGATATTATCAACCTTCCTCATTTATTGTTGATTTTATTTAATTTCGACATCTTTTCTTATTTAAAATTATTTTCATATTTGTCGTTACACAAACGTTTGCCATTTTTATTTAATTCTCTTTTTAGAAACGATGAATCGAAATATTACTGTATTTTATTAGCCCCGACCTCGATTGTTATACTCGTATAATGTACATATATATGTTGGTACAGCAATTTACGATTAGCCTACGAATTGAATCAGCATTTTGATACAAGACTTACGTCAATATAGTGCTTGTTAAACCCTATAATTTCACGACAAATTTACATACAACATAGTATTACGGAACACTGAATAGTTTACGCTCATATGATTGTTAGATATTCACACCTTGTATCTGTTTTATGTCACTCTTTGCGCGTCATTTATGCATCATCGCGTCTTCTAAGATTAATACGCTGGTTGTATTAAATGTCACTGTCGTTTTTACACAAATAGTATGTTGTTATTAGGTATGATCTTACTATTGTTATGCTAATTACACGTTATTGCCAACTATACTTGGAAATATATTGGTTACACATCGCTAGAAATTCCCGCTATAGTCCACTAACGTCATGGTTTTATCGTTGTAAATTTGTGAAATGGTGCACAGTTTTATTTAAGACAAGCGCACTGAGAGGTACATGTGGAACGAATGAAAATCGTGGAATGTATTACGTATTAAATTAATATGTTTACGGCTTAATCTGTATCGTGACTCAAACTTCCGTACGTATCATCAAAAAGAGCTTTGAACTCTGAGTGTTCGTTGGCTGCTGATTGATGCAATCAAGGTGATGATTTCGAATTCAGATGTTAATCATTTAGAACTCGAATTTTTATAATTTTTTGGTACGCTTATAAATTATAATCTCAATCATTGTTTAGCCGTGTATTATAAAGTAAACGAATATGCTGAAACAGGAGTCTTGAACTTTAAATGTGGGTTGATCGCTTTAATACCATAGACAAAATGATTGCATTAAATTTAATTCATAATTTTTTACATTTTAAATTTATTAGATTTTGCAATGCTTAGGAATTGTAATCTTGATCTTTATTTAGTCCTAGATTATGAAATGAAATTATATGTAGTTGTCTTGTTGGCTGCTTTAGTAAGGTAGGTCAAGGTGATTTTTTTGAAATAAAGTTTTTATTCCTTATGATGCATTTCCTTTTGCGATTTCAAACTTTACCCATAGTTTTATTTCAACTTATTTTTTGATAATAAAATGAAGGAGCAAGTAGATGGACATAAACTGTTTAATTACTATTGCAGATAAACTTTCTTTATATAGTAATACATATATAGAAATACATGTACAAGTTTTGTGATATAAAAGCTATGATAATGATGCAATTAATCAGCCAGACGTTGTCGATTAATAAAGAAAGGTAATATAACGTTCGATTGATTTTTCTCTGTTTTGGTTGGTCTTGGCTTATAGATGCGATTCAAGATCTGTTTTACTTTATGAATTTAAAATTGTAAAGACTAATTGTGAGGGATTGCAATTTATTAACAAAAACAATAAGAATGGCCGATTACAGGTTTTCCACTTAAATTAAACTTTTTGCAATTGGAATTCTACCTTTTGCAAATGAAATCCACCTTTTTGAAAAACAAATGCAACCTTTTACAATTAGAATCCAACTTTTTGCAATTAGAATTCACCATTTTGCAAATAGAATTCAACCTTTTGCAAAACAAATTTATCTTTTTGCAAATGGAATTCATCTTTTTGCAAATGAAATCCACGCTTTTGTAAATCAAGTACTTTTATGTATGTATTATATTTAAGAAACATCAAATAATTTTAATTACACAGTAAGAAATCAAGAATTTTATTATAATTTATACAATTACATCATTACATATGGGGAGAAGGTATGTATGAAAACGGTGTGCAAACAATTCAGTAATTCAATAATAATAATAATTCAACGAGAACTGTTTACAGACTAGGTTATTATGTACATATGTCTAGTACATAATAACCTTGTCTATAACGGTTCTCCAGCAGCAGCAGCAGCTGGTAACTTAACATACAGATTCATGTAATAATTATAACAATTTGCAGACGTATGGTTCCGACCGAGTTATTAATTATATCTACTATATTGTCACGATTTGATGGATCTGCTAACATATTTCTACTACTAAATTTGATTTTTGAAAACAATTCTTCGATTAGATTCTGCATCGGTAAATACGATGCTAGATAAACGAAAAAAGTGCCTGGTCTGATTAACTACATAACGCACATAGATTACGCACTTCTTGCGTCTTGTAAATAGTCCAAATTATTGTTTTCCAATTTCTGAAATAATCTTTGAAGAAAGTCGCATAGTTTTTGATTTCATACTATGTAATTAACATTATTTGATGTTTTTTAAATATAATATATATATAAAAGTACTTAATTTACAAAAGAGTGGATTCCATTTGCGGAAAGGTGAATTCCAAATTGAAAAATGGTGAATTTTATTTGCAAAAGAGTAAATTTCAATTGTAAAAGACTGAATTATAATTTCAAAAGGTAGCATTTGTTTTGTAAAAGAGTGGATTGTATTTGCAAAATAGTGTATTTTATTTGCAAAACTTTGAATTTCAATTGCAAAAGGTTGAATTTAATGTGAAAAACTTATATGTATTGCTAACTTATGATCTGTAGTTTTTTAGAAAAGTTTTTGAAATTTATGACGGTGTTTTTAGAAAATTAGCATAATTTTGTTGTTAATTTTTGGTGATTATGTATCTTTGTTGTTTTTTATTTTTATATATGTTTGTAATATGTTTGGATATGTTGTGATTGTAGCTAACGTTTCCAGTGTTAAACTTCTATAATTGACATTTTTTTATATTTTGCCCCTGAGCGTATTTTAATGTACTTTTAATTAATGTCATTTTATATCCCTAGATTAAACCTTGAATATAAACAAATGAACATTTGATAACCGATGAGTTACTTTGCAGTTTACAATAATTTATGGATTTGAAGAGAAACGATAGCGGCTGTAGTATAAACAACACGTAAACAAAATGTTACTTTCAATTCACTGTAGATTACAGACCTTATTTGACAGAATGCTGGTTAAACGTGTAGTTATGTCGATTCTCTAACAATATCGTTGATAATTGTTACGTGATTATTATGTTGTATTATTTCACATTTATATCATACAAACCTGAAACAAAAAGTCTTTAATAAATATGCAATAGAAACAATTGATTGCCATTTAAAAATCTATATGTTTAATTCAACATTTAATTAAGTTTAAATGTTAAATATTTTAAGGAATTCGAAATTCTGGCTGCTTTGTTCGACAAAAGATGAGGTATAAATTATTCAATACGAAGAGATATTCATCGTACCAAACAATTTATCCTTTATCTTTCGTTAAAAACTTTAATTCGTTTCAGTTTTATTTTATTTGATATTGATGCAAATCCAACAATGTTTCTTATTACTTTCCTATAAATGGTTTTCGTACTTACGATACACTTGTTATTTATAACTTGGATAACACTTTGTGTTACTTACGTTACTATCAGTTGTTCTAAAATTTGAGAAATAAAATCAGTGATGTTTTTTATAAACTTTGGTGTATAATTTATTTCAGTAATAAATTAATAAATTCAATAAAACATTGTTACCGTCTGTTCATAATCAGTTCCGTCTACAATAAATGTATCCATCGATGCCTTTTTATCTTCTGTGCGTAAGTAGTTCTAAAACTTAATAAATAAAACCAATGATGTTTTTCATTAATATTGGTTCATAAATATTTTGGACGATTAAAGGAATTATTGACAAAGTATAAAAACGTATTTCGTAGTTTAGAGACTACATAGTTCTCTTACCATTTTCATGTCACATGCGACATTATCGATTGAAAACGGAATATTCAAAATAAAATTAGGAGAAACGAGGAATTTATACCATAAAAGAAAATCTTGTACATTACAGAAGATCGTTATTGACGATCAGCGTACTGTTATACCGAAATCGGAATGCATGATTAAACCTATCCCCGTATTACGTATGTGAAAACATAACAAATCATAATCAAATACATCGCCAATTAATTTGGAAAGTTGAATCGTTCAAAAGAATCTTGCACGAAATAGTGATTAAAGTATTTCTCAGTACAAATATTTAAAAGCGTAAAAAATTAGTTTATAACTGTTTTTCGTTGCATTATCACTTATAACCTGATAATCAATTAGTGAATTTACAAATGAGTATGTACCATCGTATATATTTTAGATCATTTGTTACGAATAATATTTATTTCACCAATACAAAGTAGCATATAATATTAAAGTCTATATTTGCTGTTTTGCGTTATAAAATAGGCGGACTTACACATGTGCATCCAACATGGATGCCTTTTTACTTGGAGGCCTTTACAATACTTTAAAAATTTCCGTAACACATTGAATGCCGGCCCTACGTTTTTACGGGTTTCTGAGCAACAGCTAGTCTACCGCTATCCCGAAGAGACACTAGGTGTAAGCGGCGCAATATGATTATCAGTTACCTCTAGTTGCTGATTTGTCCGCGTTCTCATTAATTTTTACCTAAGCAAATATTCGTTTACCGCATGTTTTATAGTTATTTGACCAGCTCATTACCCGGTCACCCTTTGGTTAAGTTTGCTAAAGTAATATATATATATTATTTTATACTACAATTATAGATTTTCCCTTATTGAACAAAAATATATATATTATGCGAAGTGGTTACATAGATTTCATATCTTTTTAAATTTTTCAACTTTATTTCTATTTTATCCTGTAAAGAAATATGAAATTTATGTATTACACTTTGCCTTACATATTTCGCGAATATAGATTTCTATTCATGTTACTTTTGTTGTGAAATTGTATAAATAATGTGCAACGAAAAATCACATACTTTGCGACACTGTTGCGTCATCTATTATTATTTACAAGTTATAGCTTGTTACGTCCCATAGCGCCACAATTCCTTTTCTTTCTCTTCGTAGGAATTTCCCAATGTTGTAAATCCCGCTTACAATTATGCGTGACAGTGCCTGCAATGTAAACTTGATCACGTTTGATCAAGACGAATTGAAATGCAGGAAAGTGATGACGATTGAGTGTTTGAGTAACTATAATTTACTAATATTATCGCATATTTACCAATAGATGTGTTGAATGTTCCTGGTGAGTACGATATTGAGTAATCGTGACAATTCTGAAGTCAACGAGCTAGTCGTCCCGCTACTTTGTTTATTATGTAATATTGCGAATATCAAAGACGATTCTTTGAGCACTGCCTTCGTGCATTATTACGTGTTTCCTGATTGCTGATGTTAAATAACGATTGACTAGTGCAGCGCTTTTCATAGGTTTTTAAATAAACTGCTAAGACGATTTGGTCATTCCAGAAAAGATTTTGTGTACCGCCTCGGGCGGAGTTTCGGTGTTCCTTCATCAATCGTGAAATTTCTGTCTTTTTTGGGGGGTTTTCTGTGTAGCATCTTTATTTTAGTTGATTGGGCTGCATTTGCAGATAAATGCACTATGGGTCACTATTTTGCCTTTCCTCATCCTTTTTCGGAAATTGTACGTGACATTAAGCAATAGCAGGGTACATGCGATGTTAATAGCCTGAGTGCCACATTTAAGCTTGATGAATGCCAAATATTTTATTGCTTAACGAACCTCTGCGATTAGGCAGAAACCCGGTAAAAATTTGATCCTTGAAATCATAAAGTAAACCCCTGGTTTTTCTATTTTGCCTTGTAGCTTAAAGCCTTGTAGCTTAAAAGAAATTTCCATTTCACATTGATTTGTCTATATTGCACGTTATCCCCCCCCCCCCTATATCCTATCATCTTCACTTATTTACCTTAATCCTTCCTTTCCTGTTCTCAAATATTATTGCATTTTTTGTTTTCATGCCTGAATTCATCTTTTTCCTTTCCAAACGTATATTAACTCTTTGTCCTCGAGGGCTCCGGAGGGGAGTCATTTAACATTTATCTTCAAACTCGAGGGCTCCGCTATGGAGACAATGTAAATCATTTTCAGTTCATCATACAAGGACAAAGACAAATCGTAAAATTGATTGTGTATAAGATATTCTGCTTCTGCTGACAAAAGACGGTCGCGGCTCTTTTAACTTTTTCTTTTTTAATGCGCGTGTCATTTACTTATAAGTGAATATGATCTTTTCACTGAAATTGCTTCAAGTTGTTCCTACTATGCATTAGAAAAAAACATCAAGCGCAATGGGTTTAATTTTATGTAATCCCTTTCAATTGTTGTTCCTTATCTGCCGCGAGTACAATATGCCGAACAGTCCCTTTCCATTTTTACTTTCACTGTTTTTCTTAATGTTTCAATTAATATTCCTACGTATATCTTGTATATTACATCCATCAGAGTCACTCAATTATAACTTTCCATTTTATATTTTTCCTTTTTTTCTTGATGTAGTTGAAAATATAACACCTTTACTCCACTCTTCTGATATATTTCCTTCTCTTTATATTTTCCTGTATTTTAACATAACTTTTGCCGTGTCTGGTGTTACTAATGTTGCAAATCTGTTTTTCAATATTTTTGAACAAATTTGCGGTGATCATTTAAACGTGGAGAAAATGCGCGCGTGAACGAATGGGGGCGAATCGGTATATGCGATGCTTGTAAGGAAAACACTGGGCGGTACGGCTAATGAAAGAGGGAGGGAGAAGGAAGAAGAAAGAGATACAGTGAGGACGCAGCCGACGAGGATTTATGGAAAGACGTTAGACTAAGTGCGGAAGCAAAGGTAATCGGCAGTGCGAAAAACAGGAGCTACTGTACAGAGCGCTAGTACATAATATCAACATTTTCTTGCGAAATAAAAAGAGAAATAAATAAAGAGTTTATGACAATTGTCAGAAGTGAGATTGGCCTATGTGAATCCACAGTGTACCCAATTATTCGAAGGTAATTGGTGAGCACGTGGTGAAGAATAGGTCGGACAGCCATTATCGAACATTCGAGATTTCGGAGCGCGAAGTGTGGCGAATAAATTTCGGTCCTTGGGGTGGATATACAGTTAGGCGTTAGGGCACAAGAAAACTGTACTATGCAGAATGTCGAGAAAAAGGGGAAATTGCAGCCAGTGTGCGTATATGTATATTCCTCCTAAGCATTTCCATATGTATTTCCTCCTAAGATGATGACGGAGGAAGGGCGAAACGATGAGAAGAGACATTTTCGCGAAGTAATAAGTGTACTGCCGACGTTCGATTTAGTAAAAAACGATTTTTCTATCAAAGAATGCATACAAAAAAATGAAGGAATATAGAGGTCTTTACAAACGGGATGAGAGAGATGTTCGACCCTATGTCTTTTAGGCATTTATTTTGCCAAATTAGTCGGTGTGGCTCGGAAATGAAAGAATAGTTTATCACGTGTTCACGTTCGTGCATACAATGGAAGGAGCTCTTACGAGAAAATTTTTCATCTGGTAGGAGAATGGTGAGTGCAAAGTTTGAAGCTCAGAATTATAAGAGAAAGCTAAATTAAAATATAATCGAATCTTTTGCCGAAAAATTAGCTAAATGCTGATGATAAATGCTTGAAATTAGCTAAATGTCTGATGGGCTCAATAACTCCCGGCTTAGAGATTACAGATTTTTTAAATTAAATTTACCCTTTTGCAAATAGAATTCAGCCTTTTTCAAATCAAATATTTTGAAATATATATAATATGTAAAAACGTCAAATAATGTTAATTACGCAATAAAAAATCAAAAACTCTGTAACTTTCTTTAAAAATTTCTTCAAAAATTATAAGACGATAATCTGGATGAAGTATGGTTGATTTTGGACAATGCAAGTATCCAGAAGCACGGGCAGTGTGAGATCTTGTTGGTCAGACAAGGTACACTTTAGTACAATATTTCTACCACCGTATTCCCCAATGTTGAACCGTATGGAAGAAGTCTTTTTCCCCAAAATCAAATTTAGTGTAAGAAATATGTTAGCTAATGTTTTAAATCGCCAAAATTTAGTAGATGTAATTGATAACTCTGTTGGAATCGTTATGTCTGTCAATTGTTATAATTGTTATATGAATTTGTATGTTATGTTACCACCTGCTGCAGCAGGAGACCCGTTATAGTCTAAATTATTATGTACTATATATATATGTACATACCAACTTAGCTATAAACGGTTATCCTTGAATTATTGTTATCAATAATAATATAGAATTACTGAATTGTCTGCATAGAGTTTTTATACATACTACTTTCATCTCCATATGTACAATAATTATGTAATTGCATGAATTATAATAAAATTTTCAATTTCCAACTATGTAATTAACATTATTTGATGTTTTTTGAATATATATGTAAAAGCATTTGATTTGTAAAAGGTTGTATTTTATTTGCAAAACGATGAATTCTAGTAGCAAAAGTTGAATACCATTTGCAATAGGGTGAATTTAATTTAAAAAAAACCTGTATTCAGGCCCATTGTGTCATTATAGAAAGCTGGGCGAACTTCTTGTGGAATTGTGAAGTGCGAGGACGTATTGGAGGGAAACCTCGAATACCACAAAAAGACACGGCAGCGTGGGAATTCACACAGGGAAACATTTAAGGTACTTTTTGTGCAATCAGCAGAGATACACGGCTCGCACTTGCCCAAAGCCAACGCTAGGAATAATTTATTTCAAATATGGAAGAAGTGGACATTATTTACTAACGCAACTACGAGAACTGCACAAGATAAGCCCTCGAAGGTCCTACATATAGCAGGTGATGTGCACCAAAAATATTTTAAAATTGCATTGCTTAACGGTCGAGCAGTCAAATGTTATGTCGACCTTGGCAGTAGTATAGGGTGGGCCATTTAAAAGTTTGTTTTTAAAAACGCTATAAAATGAGTTTACATCAATATTTACAACAAAATTTTTTTTTATTGTAAAGGTTGGAGTCCCCGTGCCGCGGAATACCAGATTGACCAGCTGTTCAAATTTCAAGCAATTCGGTCACACTAGTGTTGCCATATCCTATAATTTAAAAACAAACCCGTAGATGGCCCACCCTATGATATACAACAGCCTTATGCCAAGATATAGTAAGTGAGCTAGGAATCACTTATCACGAGACGACCTTGAACAGACTAGAGAGATATGGAGAAAGCCATGTTGAACCGTTAGGAATATTTACGCCAAATATCAATATTGATGGTGTAGAAGTACGAATAGAGATTCACATTGTTCCGAGCAGAAGACAAGCAGTGTCTCTGTTGGTACACAGAGTATTCGTACACGGAGCATCCTGATATTAGCATTCTTAGCATGGCTGGCGAATTGTGGATACAACAGGAAACTGACGACCCACTGCAAGGTATACCATGCCTTGCAACCAAAACTATGCTTCGGGCCAGTGATATGCACGTAATTTCTAATAATGACTTGGGTCATATTACTATAGCAGGGGATTCGCAGAACCAAGGCGAATGTATAGAAGGTGGACTCCTAGAAAGCAGACCTATCATAGCCAGATGCGTTGTAACCACCGCTGAAATAGGACAAACAATCCCACCTATGCTCAATATCATAGCTGAAGCAATAACCATCAAAGCTGGAGATATGATTACACGCGAAAAGCCGTTCGAAGAACAAAAATACGAGCGAGAGGTGAACGAGGAATCGGTAACGCTAAATGAAATTAATATACTTAACCGGTGTAGGGGCCAAAAGCCATTAGACGTAATATTGGGTTAACAAGTATGTGATTGCGGATTTATGATTTTACTCTTCAACTAACGGCAAATAAGAACTATCACCATTTTTTTTTACCGAATTACGATCGAAGCATGAAATGTGAGAATAACATAATAGGTTTTATATTTTGAATACGTAAATATACTTTAAAATTTTACCAAAATCATCCGACAATAAAATCCGTACTTACTTACTTGCCAATCTAATAAACAACAATCACGATTTAATAGTTAAGAGATTAAGACAATTAGGCAAAATTAACAAGACTACCATGCCTATCGAACTTAATTCGGACAAGTCAGTCATTTATGTACTGTATTGTTTGTCACATTACGAGAGGCAGGAATTGCAAGATATGATTTGCGACATGAAATCCGTAGACATAATAGAAACTAACATAATAGAAAATCGCCATTTGCAAGTTCGGTACTATTGGTTAAGAAGGAAAGCGACGAAGCACGCATGTGCATCGACTATAAAATTAATATAAAGGATAAATATCCACTTCCGCGTGTAGACGACTAAATAGACAGCCTGTGCGATCAAAAATACTATACGAGTTTAAATTTTTTCGATAGGTGTTATCAAGTAGAAGTGGAACGATGTTCATGAGAAAAGACAATTTTTGTAACGCCCGATGGGCATTATCAATTCAAAAGAATGTCTTTTGTGTCACGATTTATTCGTTTTGACCGATATTGCCTTAAAATAAAGAATTTACGATTTTGGGTTTAGCGTGTTTACGCGACACTCCCCTGGGTGAGGCAAATTGATTAATGATTTTGGGCGAATTTTGGAGGTTGAAGAAGGGTAGCAACGAAACCTTCTTTCGCAATAAAGATTTTTATTAATTTCTCAAATTGGAGGTGAAAGGCTTAAATTAGAGTTCCTGTCCACCGCGAAGTTTATGTTTGAATTTAACTCTCATCAAACTGACCCTTGGTCTTCTCGGTTACACCGATATGCAATCGAGTGCACCTCAGTCCTACCGGAGGTGACTTTAGGTCAGGATGAATCGGAATTCTCCGATTATAAAAAAAATTAAATGCTGGTTGATTCCAGATATTTGCACCCTTTCCGATACGTAATCGAGTGCGCCTCAGGTAGTTTACAAATATCGTGATGTCCACTACTAGATGCAGAAAAACTCGAATAAGAATATTTGCACAATATGATTGAATTTTACTGGTTAAAACTTAAGCTCAGGGAGATTGAGACTGTCGCGAACGTTACTGTAGTGTCTAACCGTAATGAAAACTCGAATAGTAGTGATGGCTGTGCTCAAAAGCACCGATATATATTGTCTAAATTCTACCCCCCCTTAGCGTAAAAGTTCCGAGGGTATGACGAGATCCTGCACGTGCGTCTGTGATGTGTGCGTTAGTCCTTTTTTGTCCGAGGCTTCGGCTATGATTAGAAATCTTTGAGGTTTCAAGGAGCTTCTCGTTTTCTTCTACTATCAAGATGCAGTTTTCATGGGTCTAGCCTCTTGGACGCTTGGTTGTCCTAATGCTCAGTTTACTGGGGTTTCTAAAAATCCTTGAGTTTTTTCCGTTTATTATCGCAGACCTAACATTTGGGCAACTGACATGCAGATGTTAGATTTCACTTAGGTGTTGTTACCCGTCGTAACAAATTTTCTTTATTTTGTACGTATATTGTTACCCGTACGATTAACAATAGGGTATACGAATTAATACGAGATAAATAAATAAATACGCAACGAATAAATAAATACTAAATAAATAAATGAATAAATATAGAATAAATAAATACGTAGATAATTGGGGGGACTTATACACAGAAAGGATATTTTACAATATTTGTGGCTCGACGTCGACTCGGGCAGCTACCGTTGCGACCTCGGGATCCGGACGCCGACGGTTTTTGCAAAAATTATAATTTTCGCTACTCACAAAAGGTGAGCCTTTTCGTAGCCAGGTTACGACGGAGATCGACTCCTATAGATCGTAGAGGGTACGGGTCCCACTCCCGGGTACGGAAGATTTGCTTCGCCAGTCCGTTTCCGATTCGCTCCGGTTTACACTTTTAACTTCGTTGCACGATGGCTGCTCCCCGAGTGTCTCGTTGATTTCTTTCCGGAGCTCGACGCGTGCCAAATCGCGAGTGTCACTCCTCGGCGAGTTCACGAAATGCGCCAACGCAGAGTCGCACGCCTAGGCGGCACGGTCTTAGAAACGCATGTAACCTAAACGGTTACAGTGTATTCCTCGATTTCCGTTTCTCCATAAGCGTAAGGCCAGTGAACGTAACATTTTATTTGTGTGTAAGGGTGATCGCGATCCGGAATTAGATGTGATGGGCAGAAGGAACGGAAAGGTGTAAGACGGGAATATAATTTTGCAATAACCTTTCTTGAAGTATGACAAATCGTATATTAATTACAAAGTAGTCCTAGCTTATTTTTGCACTCACTTTCCTATATGTATTCTCTATCTTTCTAACTCTACTTTTTCTTTCGCTTTCTTATTTTGACTGTTCAGTGTCGCTTTCCAAATCTTACTATCTTTAGGATTCCGATGCACTGGTGATGCCTTCGGCATTTTACTACCGCCCCTACGACTGGATCTTTCTCTCAAACTAGGGTTCGTCAGCACTTATCAGTAATATGTACAAATGTTGCATTCCACAGTTTCTAAACTCTTACAATCCGGCCATCCTGACCTAATTCGGTCTCGGAACACACACCGTTGACATTTATTACTCACACACATCATACATACATGTTCAGAGTTGTAGAATTCAACCACTATCAGTTAAATCTACTACATTATAATTTTTAACACCAAGGACGCATATTCTCAGCCCCTTCATACTTCACGGTGTTTTATGCGGTCTATTCATTCCGTCAAACTTGTTCAATAATTTAATAATGTTTCACTGTTCCGATCTGACTCGAAGGACCAAAAATGTTTCTGTTGTTCTGATCCGCCTCGAAGGACCAAAACCGTGTTCTTGTTCTGTACCGCGCGCGTACCTCTGATTGGACGCGTATCCTCTCTGTCCTTGCGACAGGAACAAAGAGGGAGTATGCACTTACGCGCGTTTGCGACACGACAAACTCAAGCCTGATGGTCCGTCATCGGAGGTCGTAAATATCCGACCGATAAACTCGATATCACGAAGCGCGTCTTTATACCAAGGTTGACCCTATGTCCTGTTGGGATGATAGGGTTGTTTTAACTGAGAGCAGTAGAGCAGTGTTTGAGAGAATTGATGATTTTGTAATGCTTTAATGATTAACTTGCATTTACAGACAGAATGAATATACACAAGACTGAGATAACTATTTGTAATATAACAGAAAATGTGTGTAAGTGTTTGGGATCCGTGCTTGTGTGTTGTCCGTCTGTCCAAATAGCTCTGCTTTCCTCAACGTTTCTTAGCCATAAGGATGGCTCGGTATGTGGCGTCCACGGGGATACCGATGAGCGGATTGGTAGTTAGTACAAATTGCTAATTGGTTGATCTCTACGGGAGGGAACCATCCCTCCTTGACTCTACTTTTCTAGGTAGTGAGGGAATTCCCTGTCCCGTGAATCCGGCCGTTGGTCCGACTGACTTAAATGGTCCTTGAGGCCATAAGGCCCCCTTTGACTGATATATGCCGTTATAAAGAAGTTTAACAAAATTAGTGAAAGTTCCTCGTAGTAAGTACCGATCCAGACGTTTTGCCATGAACAAAGGACATGTTAAATTAGGTTTGACTTTAGGACCTGTTTATGGTCCGCGAGTGTTGATCCTTTGCAGCTGCGTCGCCTTGTCCTACGCGACTTAACAAATAATATATCTGTCATTACGTAATACTCGCACAATTTTATACGCTCCTTTCATATACGGAATGAATTTTTTTGATATACCGGTTTTATTTTTGAAATTTTTGATTACTATGTAATCACCTGCATAATATTTCTGTAATTTCTTTTTACATTTCTGAGGTATTATCTTTTGTATTGTTTTGTATGCACATACCCCAACTTTATTTATTTCAAAATTATTAATTGTCTTTCTTTCTAAATACGAGCTATTCACATCAATGTTCGCAGTCTTATATATTGTACTGTTTGACGCGATAATTCCTTCTAGTTCTACCAATAGAAATCCAAAATCTTTCATTAAATCTCAATCTAATATTACTTGTGAGGGCACATCAATTACATTGTAACCGTTGTAATTTTTATTTACTATTTTATTTTACATAATTTGTATATATTAAGATAAATAAATAAATAATGAATAACAAATAAATAAAGAATAAATGAAGAATAAATAACAACTAAATGATAAATAACAAAAAAATAATAAATAAATGTAAACAAGATATATATATATATATATATATAT
>JBCFXI010001528.1:0-49362 GCA_038496175.1 Ampulex compressa | reverse complement strand
ATATCAGCTCTCAAGACATATAATGGTTCTGCGGCTTAAGTGTGAAGTTGGTTTCGAAAAAACGTAATTAAGTCCTCTGACGGGAAAAAACGAAATTACTTTCCGAACAACCCAATAACGAAATATAGAATTCAAAGATAATTCCATCAGCGTCTGGAATAACTTTCATTGAATTTTTTACGCGTAATAATACTTCAATGTCTATTTTAAAATTCGATTCAGACTGCATCGAACAGTTCCAGGGTTTGTTTTTAGTTTAGCGTTAATGTGCAATGAGATTTGAATAATTATTTGGTATATTTAAATTTAAAATGTAATCGAGGCTTTGTTGTGTGCGAACCTGATACAGTTTTAATTTGATCTTGGATATGTAATGGCACTTCGATGTTTATTTTAGTACGTTGAAGTTAAACTTTGATATATCCGATGATGGGTCTGTTTTAATTGTACGCCAACGTAGAACGGCCGTTACAAATTTCTATGGTAAATAGTCGAGTGATTCGGATTTTAATTCTATAGTCGAATTGAAAATTTTATGAAAACGCTTTTTACAATCTCACGCGCGTTGCTCAGACCGTACGCAATCGTAAAACAAAGGCGCGAACGTTGTTTCAACGTGTTTTTATATGCATTGTGTATTACCAACTTCTACCTAAACTTACTATAACTTTACCAGAACCTTACCTAAACTAGTAAAAAAAGAACTTTGCACTAGTTTATTGCCTTAGTCGCAAACATGTCCGAAGATGAAAATTGAATCGTTGTCGAAGAATCTGCGCGAATGGCGAGAAAAGGAGCAAAAGAAGAAGTCGGACAGCGAGTTTCGTTGTACGCGAGGAACTTCCGGGAACTCGTCGATAAAGATCGCGGAGAATAAAAATAAACAGGAAGCGCTTACGTGGGTCGAAGCATCGATCGATGATCGTCCGAGACGACACGCGTTGCGCGTATAACATTTGATCGCGGTCCTTCCAAGAGCTAAGAATATAATGAATGACGCAAGAGTCGCTTCCGGTTACTCGCCGCGTCCTAAGAAAGCTTTGGCTTTGCCGACATTTCGCAAGCATTCGAGCTCGCCTCGTCAGCGGCTAAAAGGCTTTCAGAGGAACCCCTTCTTCTACCATCGCCAACATTAAAAGAATCCCGAAGTATTTTTATTTCCCACGCCAAATGTTGGTGCACATCACGGTAGCAAAATAATCCTTTTTAACGAGAGATTTATTAAGAAGTAGAAACACCGAACGACCGCGTTTATCGCTTTTACGACGAAGCGAGGAGAACACTTTCCAATACCTTCCGTAAATATAATATTCAAATATCGTGCCTAAAGAGGTTTTACTTGTCGCGCACGTATTCGTAAGCTCGAACCCTTCTCGAGCCTCGGTTGGTACAAACTTGAAACCAAAACAGAAAGCGCATGCCGCGTAATAGAAGGAAACGCAAAGTTCCGCGGGAAGTGACTGATGATGCATCATTCATTAACCGGAAGCCGAGGATTGTACGTCTACCCGCAAATCCGTACGGTTCCTCTGATGTCGGCAAATCGGCATGTCAAACGGTTCGAAGCCAGGGCTCGTGCCTCGTTCCGCATACCAAATTACACGCCGGAGAAGCACCATTCCTCGCGGCAAGAGTCACATCTTATTCGCGAGCGAGGCGCCCCCCCAAGCGGAACGTGCGCGGCAGACGCAAAGTGGGCGCCGCGATGATTTTCCAAAAGTGGCATCGGGCGATAATACGTGCAAACGTAAAGCTCGAGCCTACTTTTGTCGTGCCAATTCTCTGTGAGCGGCGGAAAAAAAAAAGAGGAGAAAAAGAGGAATCTCCCAACAATGGAGCATTCAGCATGAAAACAATAGCGCAACCGTGGGCTCCAGGGTACGAAAGTACGGCTATCGAACCTCCACGACCTACATATGGCAGTGTAGAATTTTTCTATCCGCCCTGCACTCGCCCCTCGTCCATTATCTATGCTCGAGCGAAACACTTTTGCCGCTCGATGGAAAATCGTTCCCAGCCCTGGAGTGCGCGGGACGGCTCGTTGCTCTCGTTACTCCGGCTGTCGGGCAGCTCGTTGGAAATCGCGGGGGCCGAGGATCGACACTCGGCACGAAGCACTCGAGAAAGCGATAGGCCAGGGGACGAAGAGCGGAGGCAAAGGGGGTCTCCTGGCGGATAGTCCCCGTGGGAGACGAAGGGCGAATCTTCGCGCCCCAATTGGTCGAATGTGTCGCGCCTTGTTTTATCCCGCGCGCCCTTCCGTCGATGCTTCCTAGGAATTTATTGAGATCCGTTGTCCAGCCGAGAGGTCGTGACACTTCGCCGTCTAAATCTTCGGATGGGGACAGCAACGAGGAATAAAACCTGGGGACGGAGAACGGTCGAAATGGCGTCGTAATGAATAGAGGGGACTTCGGCCTTTCGACGACGAAAATGGCAGCGAGGACTCAGACTTTCATCGAATCTGAAAGTTGCTCTGAAATTTTTCCGCGCGACACGCTGATCGTAAACGGTTACTCGAAACCTATTTTGAGCATTGAACTGTTGGGACTGCACTGATTCATAAGAGCTTGGTGTGAAAAATTCAGCGGGCAGACGTCGAACATCGAATATCGCACAGCTGTACTCGGTGTTTAAAAGGTGCGTCTGCACCATACAGGATTTAGAATAATAGTTTTATCTCGAGAAAATGATTATAAAAACCAAGGAATAGTGGATAATATAAGTCGCTCCTCTTATGGATTTCAATTTGTTTCCAAATATCGAGTATTTATCCTTTATCGTTTGGCACGGGGGCGGGATTGAACGTTTGATTTTATTTTAACGAAGTGCCGGCGAATGCAATCCCAGAATCTCAACGTTTTGATAACGATATTGTTGATCGTCGAGCACTCGCAACGGATGTATGCATCGCCGGATGGGTTTATTTAATTACTCTATTTCGCGGCATTGTGAAATACACCAATGTCGGATAACGCGTATCGGTGTATCACAGCCTTGCTTCCCAACGACGTCGATAAAACACCGGATAAGCATTCCTTCATCTATACACTGTATTCCACCTTACACTTTGATACTCTAATCATAAAGATTTTCGAACCAAGATCGTCGTACTCGCTGAAACGATCCAACGTGCTCCATCCACCGTGGAAGACTCGGTCCGACAACGCCGAATATTCCTGGCTTCGAAGGCAACAACAGGTTTCTGTTGAGATCACGATGAGCGAATCCAGGGGAACGGCTAATGGCCTTAGCTACTACGGGCAAGATATTTCGACCAGCGGGTCGACGGGTACTAATTTCCAAGAGTAGCGCCAAACACAGGCCGGACAATCCCACGTGAACAGCCATTAGCGCTAAAGGATAGCCGCCGGAGGATGAGTTAAGGGTAGACCTAGCGAGACCATCCGCTGCTCCGTTTATTCCATCGATAAACAGTCTACAAACAGGAGTCAATTTACCCGTGACTGGCCTCTGTTTCGAGCCCTTTGTACCACGGCGTATATACGATTTCTGTAATCTCACCGGACACCGATCGATCCCCCTCGTTCTGCGTACGCATTGTGCGCCGCTTTTATCTTTCAGACCGATGGAAAAAACAAAACTGGCGCCTCCCCTGATCTTCGGCCAATTCCAATCAAAATTTTTTTTTATAACTCTTCCGGTACGGGGACGCGCAAAACGATTGGGGACGCAGTAAAGGGTGTCTCGGTGCAACGTGAATTTTAAAATATAAAAAGAAAAACAGCGGTCAGCATATTCGCGTACTCTGTGAATCGTTATTCAAATTTCCTCCCTACTTATAATTCGTCTTTACGGTTAATAAGGAGATAGTGCGTTTAACGGAGGGAAATGGCGCGCGATTCAAAATTCAAGTTTTTTATCGAGACACCTTATAGCATACGTATCCCTCGTCGATCACGCGCCTCCGCGCCGAAAGGAACGAAGTAAATCTCTTTACGCGCGAAACTCGGCCGATATATCACGCTTATCGGGGAAAATAAGGCTGATAAGGAAAAACAAGAAGTCGAACCTCGACGACCAACTTTCCGCCAACTGCGATACGTTAATGCCGAGACGTTCAGGTGGCTCGTCGGGGCTCGCGGCGAGTCCTGGCCAGAAAACCACGTCGTTGGATTCTCGAACGTGGCAAAAAATAATCGGAAAAAGGCGTACTCAAGCCTGATGAAAGACCCCGAAGATTTAATGGAAGGAAGAGCTTTCTCGTCCGCGTGGCCACCGCAGAGCTTCGGAAAATGGCCGAGCGGAGGCTCTCCCATTAATTTAAGATCGCCGAGATATCCGCATAATTCGCGTCCTGTCCTGCGCCGAAAAGATTGATCGTGCAATTCTCCAAGGGGTCCGTCAGCGAATTTCCTCGATCTCCGATCCATATCGATCCCCCCCGCCCCCCTGTCCAGACACTCGAGCAAACACAGAGCCGCATAATCGCCCCTTTAAACTCTTAAAGGTTAACTTCGTTTCCCTCGCGGAACTTTGCGCGGAATAAATTACTGTACGGTGGCTTTCCGCCATTAAGACAAACTTCGCATAATGAATCGACCTTATTCCCCGCTGTAGTTCATCCAAAGGACGTTATGCGTCGTAAATCAGGGAGCCTCGATATCGGCCACGGCCGTTTTGTCCAGCGCATCGTAAACCTACGTACCAAAGTACGTTTTAGATCAAAATCTAAATCACTCGAGATCACGCGACAGGCCCGTGAGAGAATGCTCTGCATTTTCTTGCTTTTCTTTTTTTTTCTCGAACTGGTAAAATGTGTTAGCTTAGGACCTGCTGTTTAACCCCTTCTGACCCAACAATGCTATTTAGCATCACCCGTTTAATCTGCTTCTACTAATCGAGCACTTTTAAACTGTTTTTCTTCGAAATTTAATTTTCTTACTAAACAATAATAATTTGAGTTGGAGAGAGTTAAGGTGGATTCCGAATCAGCAGAGCTACGGTATACGTATCGCGTGGAAAATACGGAGGTGTTGGGTTTCCTTCCAGCCTTCGAGGTAACGATCGATCTTTCGCGGAGGGGTGGCTAGTCGAAGATCCGCGCCTAACGCCGATCGTCGAGGACGAATCGTCTGAGGGATAGGGGGCAGAAACCACGTTGATACGGGGCCCGAAAAAGTTTTCAACTCGAAACTCGTCGCAGTTTCCGGCTGGTACGTGTGCCGGACGCGGATGAATTTATCGCGGACGGAAGATGAATGGCCTCGAACAAGGACGCCGCTTTGACGGGCACGGTCTGTTGATAGAGTAAAACGCGGACTATCTCCTGGAGCGTTTTTGCGAATACTTTGCAGCCATCGTGTATCTCCGCGCTCCCAGGGGCTCCGAGTTGCATCATGGCTTGGCTTATCGGCCTCGAACGCATTGGTACTTCGCTCGGTTAACCGGAAAGCGACAAACGCCTCTCTAATAATTTTCTTGAAAAACGTACAGTACTATATCACGATTCTAACCGTAACGTCTCGCGCTTGTCTTCCCACATATCTCATCTCTGCTTATTAACACAGATTATTTTAAAACCTCGATCCGTCCTGGAAATTCATCCTGAATAATTCATCGAAAATCCATCGAATAATTCATCCTGAATCTTATCTAAGATAATTCCTAATCAATAAGACTTATAATATTTTTGTTACTTGCACAGTCGTCTAACGATGTTGCACTGAAGCTTACAATCCTATTCGTAGATCCAGTTATCTAACAAAGAATTGTGCACCGCGATAAGAACTTTACCAATGATATACAAGATAAAAGTGAGCGCCGTAATGCGACTCTTCGGGAGAATAAGAGGAGCTCGATCGGCATGGATCTGCTATCAAAGATCTCTCACGAGGGGTTAGGGCGGCAATTCCGCTAAAG
Source organism: Ampulex compressa (assembly GCA_038496175.1). NCBI lineage: Eukaryota > Metazoa > Arthropoda > Insecta > Hymenoptera > Ampulicidae > Ampulex > Ampulex compressa. The sequence continues at coordinate 43,479 of JBCFXI010001528.1, read as the reverse complement.
CAAATTCGCTCCTGCAGCCGCAAAAGATACAAGAGGGTTACGAGCCCCTATCTGTCTCCTGCAGAGGTATTTCTTCCAGCTAAAGCCAGAGGACGCCCCCCTGCCCCGAGAGTCGTCCTCCCTAGACCTTCTATATTTCTCGACCTTGCAGGCTTGATCGAGTCTCGGCGAAAGTTCGCCGTGCAAACTTTCGACCTTCGCGGCTGCAAAGGGAAAATAAAAAAGGGGGGGAGGAGGGAGGGGGAATGGCGTCGTAGGGGGGGTGGGAGAGGAAACGTAAGCGGCCCCGAGGATATTCGGCGTTCCCACGGCGGCATTACCATGCGAATTCGTATATCGATGCGCATACGAATGAGAATTCCCATGGATATCTATCGGATGCGTGCGCGCTCGCTTTCATAGGCGCCGACAGGACCTTTCTCCGAGACAAAGGAGCCGCTTTCTTCTTCCAGCTGGTGGCAGGACTTTCGCGCTCGTCGATTCGAATCGACGTCAATGGCCGCATGACGGACGAGATCTTAATTTGATTTTGCCCCCACGAGGACGAGACGCTTCGGTTTCACTTGCGTTTTTGCGCTTGGTCCAACGCGGGACCGATCACCTTATCGACTTGCTAATCGATCGCCGCTTATTGTTGCCTGGTATTTTCGAGCTTTTAGCGAATATTGGAGCGAGAATGCGGTGGGAAAAGTGGTGAGAGTAATGGGTGAACGTGGATTAAGCTCGACTTTGAGGTACTGATATGGGCTTTGAAATGGTCCTCTATGCTGAATAACTCAGCTGCTCAACGAAGGATCATTTGGGAGCGTGTGTCAGATATTATCGATAATTACCGACCAGTGAAGTGCGATGTGCTAATAACTCGTGTCTCTCCCGTCTTCCACCTGCTCGTGTAATATGAATAGATGTTAAAGTTGGTCTTAGCACTGCGCACGTTGGTGTTAATTATTTCCAGTAGTTCATAAGTTTGAATCTAATTTGATTTAATTAACTTAACATTAATGTAACAGTCGTTCAATTCCTTATTCTTAGTCGCACACCTCATTGTACTCTGTTATAGACTTTTGGATCGAATATTTATCCTTGACAGGAGCTCGCATCAGAGCCAAAAGGTCGCGACGATTATACGTACGTGTCACATTTTTTATTAAAACACCCTGTCCACCTACGAGCGCAGCGCTCCTTAAGATCCTATTTTAACGTCTATTCCGATGCACTGAATTATTAAGGAGAGCCGTGCATAAATGTCGCTACAGACGACAAGCGAGCTTCGAGCTTGGAATTATTTCATTCCTCGATCTACGACGTCCATCATTTTGGTCTTTGGGAAAACCAGGTCATCGCTCGAGAGGCTAGTAACTTCCTCCGCCTTGCATCCACCGGTCGAGGCTTAAGCGCGCTTCTTAGGACTTTCGCGCAATTAAACCCCCGGACTTTCCTCGTCTTTGAAGATCCGCCTCTCGAGCTGCAGCTCGAAATAATAAAACAAGCACCCCCTCCGGAGGATGGGCCGCATTTCCGCCTCGAAGGTTTACGATCCCCAGAGGGGGCTGGACGTGTCCGATCTGCGCCCCTTGGCTGCGCCCATGGGTGTGTCCGGGCGGCTAGGTGAGCCCAGAAGCGGAGCACCTGGACGCGGAGATCGCGCCTGAAATATACAGAGGATGCCTATAAAGTACCCCGGGAGTTTTCAATTGCCTCGTCCGCGCTTTTATAGCCGGCGGAGTTATGTTCCGCGGGGTCGCCATACGGATCGGCCAACACGCGGACGAAATTCGAATTCTGGCGGATAGTCTTTGAACGAACGCGTTTGAGGATGGAGATGGATATCTTTATCCGAGTGTCTACGGAAATCTTATCAATATCCCTCGATCACGATGAGATGGTATCGTGTTGTCGTCGTATTATCATGAGATGGTCGATCGTATTGTCGTGGAAAGCATGGTGCGGTTATCGAACCGCGTAAAGTATATTGTGAGCTTGCAGAACGAATCTGAGCTTTCATCGTGAAGATTTCCACGATGGAGCGTGAGCAATAATTTGTTAGTCTGGAGGTGCTGGTGTTATTGGTTATCGTAGGCTTGGTCGAGAGGCTTCTCCGAATTTGTAGGTGTGAGGATGCTTACGGGTGGGCGGAGTATGTCCCCCGGTATGGTTCTATCACACTGTGCATTTGCCAGCGAAGTATCAGTGTACAAAGGCACCCTCGGGCCGAGGGTTGGCCGAATGGCGGTGTCGGGTCTATTACGATGGACTAATCATCCTGAGGGATCGTTGTAGACAAGTCGCGCGCGAAGTTCTGAATTTCGTGGATCGAGACGTAGAGCTGCGCTTCGCGTCAAACTTCAATGCGACATTAAGGTAAAATTGTCATTTCTTCAGTTAAAAAGACTAAAGATTCATATACATATAGAAACAACTAATATACGCGTCGACATTCGTTAAAATAAAACTGAACAATGTAATACCTTATAAGCATTGAAAAAATGGGATACATGCAGAAACTTAATGAGATTTGCTTTTTGAATAATTCGTTTACTTTTCTAGATCTACTCTGCGATAAAGATCGTTTAAAAGGAAATATTAATCGTATTATCGGCACAAATTATCCGAGTGGCTACTTCCGTTTTATTTGCCAACAAGTGTCAATACATGGGAAACGATGGCGAACACCATATGCGATAAAAACCAGTATTATATGATACCGCATCACCAGGTTCGATATATTGTATCGATATCTATACGATACGACTATCCGGCTAATCGAAGCCTTAATTAAAATACTCATAATTTAACATGCCAACCAATTTATTGTACGGCTCGTTCCATTATTGCTGCTTCCGCCCCGTACGCCAATTAAAGGAACACCGGGGCCGCCGATGCACGGACGAAATGAATAAAATCCCATGCAATTTCAAATCAACAAACGAAAACGAAATTATGGACATGGCCGGTACGTAGGCGAAATCGTGCACAATACGCCAGCCGGTATAAATTTACCACCGCGGTGCAATACGTGGACACGATCGATAAACTATACCAACATAATTTCGGGCTATTAGACTCTTTATTCGGCTTTATTCCTGACCTTCTGACATTTCGTCGCCGCTTTTCAAGGTTTATCGCCGATCATCGATCGCGCACTTTTATCCCCCGAGCGATCCACTTTTTTCACCAAAGTTCCATTCACGCCTTTTGCAAGCTATTTTGCAGCAGAGAGGCGTGCGACAGCCCCTTCATCCTTCCTTTTGTGCATGTAAAACGGTGTACGAGGGAAGATTAAAAAACCACCCCAGATTAATGCCCTGAACGAAATTCGAGATACGGGAGAGGAGCTAAATAAATCCCTGGCCGCTGATACGTTTTTCGCGTAAGCGCGAGCGATGGCAGCGGTTGCGCGATGGTTTCGAAATGACGATCCCGGGGGAAAAAATATTCGAAACCGATACTTCAAGTGGATGGTAAGATAAATTCTATTTAACGGTGAGTTAAAAGCTTAAAGCTCGAGAGCTTTGAGGAGGGGGAAGGCGGCTGAGCGCGCACCGGGTGAGCAACCTGGTAGCAACGGACGGACGAGTGATAAGTCGTGCTTAAAGCAGCACGTATCGTGGATGGAGTCCTATCGCCATAAATCAGCGTCGAGCCGCGCGCAACTGCCGATGAGAATGTAGCGACAAATTGGAAACTGGAATTCGTCTTCGATTCCGATATACGGGCTGCAAAATCGTGCGCATTACGAGCTACCGCCTCTGGAACTGCGAGAGAGGGATGCCAGATCATCGTTTCCTTCTTAAAACTTCGACGAAATTTTCCAAAGACACCAAAGTAAAATTAGTCCTCCTTCGTAACCAGGATTCGTTCACGAGATATTTTCAACTTCCCTTGACTCTTTCAAAATGACTTCTCCCTCCCTCCTCGTTCCTCCGCTTTTACGCATAATTATGACAAACACAAAGAGTCAAAGTGGGTGGCGATTATAAGCGGTGCTACTTTTTAATCTCGCAATCGCTGAGGGTAATTAGCGTGCGCGCTCAGCATTGATTGCAACGATCAAATCCACGTACACTCGGAAACAGTGCGCACTCGATACCCACGATTTAAACGCGAATTTTCCCCAAGCCCGAGATTTCTGCCAATACGCCGGCATAACTCCGGCGATACTTTCGTATTAATATCCTCGCAGTTTCAAATTTCCTACCGTACTCGAAAATAAATCTGCGCCGCATTTCGTTGCCCTGGATACGCACAGGAGTGTTTCGAGCACGAACACAATCTCGGGAAAGTTACTACACCGCTCGCGTATCGGACTCTGGAGGTAAGCGGCGGTGGAGGACAAATTTCAGGCGGCCGTTTGGGGAGAAAAAATACATATACATATATACACATATATACATACATACATACATATATATATATATATATATATGTATGTATGTATGTATGTATGTATGTATATATATGTGTGTATTTATGTATGTATGTATGTATCTATATGTGTATATATGTATGTATGTATTCAAGCCGGCTTCATGACGCACCGGCAAGCGGGCATTCGTTTTAAGTTTCGTCCGGCCAGGCCGCAATCTCGGTGAAAAAGTTCCGCAAGAAGGGACGAAGGAGGCGTACCTAGCGGCGGGCAAACTGCAAACAGAATAAAGTTTCGGTCCCGTGCAGCCGTGGAAAGGGCTTGCCGAGATTGCTGGTTAGAGGAAAGCGGGGGCCGAAAGAAATATAAAATACTGGCCTCCCTTGCAATCCGAGGCGCGGACCTGGCCTTTTATTTTCCCTCCCCCGCCGCGAGACTCGCGTCCCAGGGCGGAGGGCCGGCGTAATATACCGAAAAAAGGGGGATCTTTAATAAGCCGTATATAAGTTTAATCCATTAAAACTCGCAGTCCATTGCGACTCCGCTCCGCGCTGCTCGTCGTAGTTTATTGCCTGTTCATCGGAGGGCGCAGAATGGCGCACGTCGTTCTTCGACTTTCTCGATAGTTTTCGGCCAAGTTATCCCCGATAGTTCGGCCAACTTAATCAGATAATCCAGGTAACCGCCTCGTGCGGTGAGAGGAGCTCAGGAATTGCGGGGGAAGACCGATACAAAGTCAGCCTTGGCGTTGGGAAGGGCGCTCATCGGGGAAAAATCTTGGCGTGTTATTCATGGGGAGCAGACGGACCTTAATGGTGAACCTACCAAACCGATTGTAACAGCCAATGACCATGGTAGTTAATGCTATATTCTCAATAAACAACAGCGACAACGACAATAAGTCAAAATGACCATTTAATAGTTGAAACATTATAGAACTATGGGACGGGGTTATTTCTGAGATTTTTTATAACTTGTTGCAGCGTATAAATCAATGAATTACTCTCCCGATATTTCTTTTCCTCCTCATTTTCTTTAAGGATATATTTGGTACACGTATGTCTAGAAAATGGCTGGTTGGTTTAGCGTTAAACCAGACCTGGACGTCGATCAAAGGCGAAAGTAGTGTCCATAAATCGTCCGACGGGGCGTTTCGTCGATCGAAGTCTCGATTAATCGCCAGCCGCGCAAATTTCTCGACGATTTGTCCTCTAACGCACTTCAGCCCTTGGCCCCGCGAATCCGTGAGGATCGCCGCCAGCGGCTCGAAATTGCGAGGCCCGTATTCTTGACAGCGGCAAAGCTGGACGCGATTAAACCGTAATCGCGCTCTCCGCGGCCCTTTCGTCCCTCGAATGAGAAATCAATTAAGGCTATTCGGGATCACGCTTCGCGAATCATAAATTCCTCCCGCCGGATGAATAATGCAGCGCTGATTAACAAGGACGATAATCAGAGGCGCGGTACGTGAATGGACTTGGGAAACGAGGCGGAGAAGAAGGGCGGATTATCGCGTTAGTGCGCCCTTATTCGGGATCACGAGTCGCGGAGGGTGAGGCAGATTAAGAGATTTTTGAGAACCCATCCGTGTGCGGTGCGGGGCGAGGCCGGAATGCTGTATTCAAACCGACCCCCATGATTGGCGCCGACACTGTAGATACATTTGTACCTGTGGAAATCCTTCTCCCCCGCGACACGTCCGTTTATCAACTCCACTCTTCGCATCTTATCTCGAACAGCCGCTCGGAGAGTATTACGCTGGCTACAAAGCGATCCTGGATATCGCTGATGGACTGGTCTAATTTCCACGTACATTTACGTATTTAAAATGTGGATTGAATATTGTCGATGGACGGTTGATACTCTGATCGTGGTTTGCTAAAGAAATTATCCGCGATTAGATACTTGATATTGTATATAAGCCGATGTTACGTATCGTCCAGTGGAAGAAGGTTTGCACACGAGGGTGTCGCTTCCAAGGTTTGACGGGCGACCTCGCGATCCTGCGCGGCTCCTTCGATTGGAAACGTAAGCGAGGGGCTGGCCCGATAAGTGAAATAGAAATCAAGGGCGGAATAAGCTGCAGGAAAACCGGGACGAATTTATTCCCCCTCTATCGACATCGCCGCGAGATTGACTCGGTCAATACCATTTCGCCGTTTGAGCAACCCCCGCGAAATGTGCCATATAAAAATCCCTTCGCGGATTGCAAATTTCATTTTTCTTCCAGCCGACAGCTCGTTATTGATGGATCCCTTCGTTCCTCCTTCTTCCTTCCTTCCCTCCCCTCCCCCCCTCCTCGAATTGCGAAAGCACCAGGATTCCCCGTCGTTAAGCCCTGCGAAGGGGTAGAAAATTGGCCGTAATTTTATGTTTTCCAACACTCGAAAAATGCGGGGCATCTTTATTGGCATTTCTTGGGAAGGGAGAGGAGCATAAAGGCGAGGGTCCCGAGGACATACCAGCTGGAACACGGGGCAGTTCCATGGAAAATTGAATGGCCGGCCGTAACTGGAGGCCCGCTGATGTTTTTGGCCCTGGGAAATCTGGCGGTTTCAGGCACCCGTCCAACTATTCGATTTAAAGTCAGTTAATCCGCAGCGATAGGCCGGTCAATCGATTGGCTCGCTCATCCGGAATTAAAGCAGCCCTTCCACGTGTCAAGCAAATGTCCTGCCAAAAGTTGTCCGATCGATATACTCCTCTGCCCCCCTCCCCGGACCTCTCTCAATATTTTCACGTGCCCGATTAAATCAACGTCCCGCCCGTTTTCGGCCCAAAACGTCCAGCATCGAGAGTTAATAAATTATCGACCCACCGAGCGGTAAGCTACAAATACTATTGGTTACGATACTATCGGTTAGCTGGATAAAAAGACTATGATTTGACATCGCGTTATCGACACTGCGAGACGAGGAGTCGTACAGGAAGAGTTTAAATTCATGATCCGCCTGGGGATAAATCTAGGGAATATTTCGATAGGACCACTCGATCACCACTCGATTATTTCAGGCGGCTTGTGTATTGTTGATCTATTGTGGAATTTTCATTAGTCACCAATTTCTAAGGTGCGATACTCGATAAAGAAATAGGCCTCTTTTTAAGGTTAAACAGCGTAGGACTGATTCTTCCAAATCCCTGTTAATAGAAGCTTTGATCTATCGAAGTATTATAACGTGCGACGTATTAATTTATTTCTCAGCAATATGGATGATTGCACGTTCCGAATATCTCCCAGTTACTCGTGGGGGATTAAGTCCTGACAATTTTGGTGAGTATATTCCCGCCGTTTACATTTCATCGGGCATTCTAATTACCGATATCTCGCTTTCATAATCTGTCTGCATCAATCTGCATTATCCAGGGTGCAGCCAATTATCGTAACTCGTTGAGCATTTTCACTGTGTAACGCAGAGCGCCGCTCGGGATCCGTGCGCGTCACCGTGTAATCCGATAACTACCGTGCTGCGCTCAATGATATTTCGCGAAAAAAAAAAAAGATAACTTTTCGGACAAATCTCCCAATGGATCCACCGTCGGCCTCAACCGGTTCTAAAAGGAGCGCAGTCAATCGGCGTGGATATTACGTTTCATCAATTCTCGTTTGCTTTGTCGATTAACGTGGTATCGTCATTCGATAACCGAAGGTCCACCAGTATCATCTACAAACCGAGTGTATAATCATGAATCGTTACTGCAATGGGATACCTTTTAGGGAGCGCCGTGCACTCGATGGTGTTACACGATCGCTATTGATTTTAAACGCGCTGCACGACGCTAGGCATTGCATGTATAAACAGTAAAGCGCCACGGAGAGTCGGTAATGTATCGGAAATTCGCAAGACGACGCAAGAACCTCCGCGAATTGTCGGGCACTCTGTGTCCCGAGACATCCCATAAACGGCACGAAACGGAATAAGAACCTAATTTACTTCCGCGCCATTACCCGCCTCATGGAGTGTATTTTATTGGGTTTAAAGGCGAGTTACGATTATCGAAAACGCGCACTAAGCCTGAAGAATTCTCGAAATCGAAATAATATCAAGTAATTCAAGTTCGATGCACATATCCAAATGACGTAGAATTTTCCATTTTAAATATTCCAATCATATAGGAGGAGAAGTGACAATGTATAATGATAAAATAATAACGTATAATGCACCAACTAAAATATATAGCGCTTGGAGGAAATCCTACTTGGACGGAGGATCAATCAAGAAATAACGGAGCACAAATCGCCAGATACTCGCAGCGAGGATCGCACACGATTTTTCGTTCACGAGCCATCGCGAATTCTTTGAGCGCGCTTATTTCTTCGCACATCGCGAGACAGGCGGACGGACGAAGGAACAATGAAGGGATAACGGAAGGCGGATCCGCGAACGCTTATATCACGGGCGAACGGTGCATCCTGGCGAGCAGGCGCGATGCACATGTAGCCGCGAACCTCGCCGCAGCTCGTCAACGCCTGGACAAAAGGCTGATTACCCCAGTTGTGTATTGCGGCGCACGTCATGCGAGCACTTGACGGGACACGCTCAACCCCCTTTAAGCCCTCCCCCCTTCTGGAACGAACCCCATGGATCGTCCATGTCGCCAGTTCTCGATGTCAAATTTGCCTCGAACCAAACATTTTCAACCTTTGCTTCCCTCTGCGCCGAGCCCTTTGCCGGCTGCATTGCACCGATTTCTATTTTCGACAGCGGCCCTTTGACCACGCCTTTCAATCCTGGATTTCGACCGGTCTCCAGGCTGCCTTTGCCACCGCGTCCGGTTCATACACGATTTACAAACGCGCGAGAGCTCCGAAAACTCCTGGAACATACTGCAAGATATTAGGTGAGTGCAAAAGTTCGTGTGGAGTTTCAATAGGTGGAGTTGGGAGAAACTCCGCAGGAACTTTTGCACTCGCACAATAATTCTCCATCGTTTCGTGAGATTCGTGAAGGTGCAAGGGTTGTGAGAAATTCGTAAGGATAAGGGACGTATTATCCAGCGTGTTGAGCGATACGTGAAACGATTCTCCGCAATCCATTTTCATTCGGAAGCGTATCATGATATTCATATTCGATTCGGTTTACACAGACCAGACGAGTTCCGAGGATCAGAGGCACGCTTGTCGATTCCCAGACTTGCTTGAGGTAATCGAGGTGCTACGTACCACGGTACGCGTATTCCTGGCTCGATTCTTGTTTGACTTCCGATCGGAAGTAAAGCGTGCGTCATCGCACTTGTCAGGAGGTTCCACGGAGGTTCTTACGTTGGCCGATCGGCGAATCGCGCTGCGATTAGTGACAGTGCAACGGTTAATAATTGGGCGCGGTAATACGAGTATTTGGAAAGTGCTTTCCCATCGGCCGGGGAGGCACTGATTGGCGTGGAGCGATACTGACGTGAAGCCGACAGGCGGATATACGTCGAACAATGTCGGTTGCCGCTCGTACGCGGTAGAATTTGTCAGGGGAGAGCCGCACCGCTTATAATCGACAAATGCGCCCGCTTTATCTCTGAATACCTTATCAATGCGTCGTATCAGGTTCTCCAGAAAGTCTCTTTGGTTTCATAAGGAAATAATATGCGCGCGATATTTTTTGTTTCACGTTACTTTATTGTATTATGTATATAGCTTGAGGAGGATCGAAGACAAGGACCACGATATTTAATCGATTGGATTTCGCATTTGTATAAATGTCTTGTATAAAGACGCTTCTGAGGCAGCCTAGTACTTTTTCTCGCGTATCCTCGCAGCACGTAATAATTCCGCGATTGAAACCTCCTTCGATCACCGCAGAGCGATATTCGCGGATTGGCAATATTCGCGCATGGCCAATATTCGGAGCGTGACAAAGGCGGGATTAATTTATCATGGCAATGATTTTGATGGAACACGATCAAGGACCGCGAGCGAATCGAGTAAGTTCCGCGGAGAGGATTCATCCTCGAACGTGTAATCCGATCGCCACGAGCTCAAAAGTTAATATATACTCTCTTTTTTGTCGAGACGGAGGAAAATACAGTGGCGTGTAACCCGTAATTCCGCAGCAGGCCGCGCTCTATGTCGAGGAAACTAGCGGAGAACAGTAATCGAAATTAGCGCGTGGAACACCGTAATCCTTTCCTTAATTAATTTCCAACTACGAAACTCGACTTGTACGGTCGAGCGTATGATACTCGCAACGCTTCGAGATCGCGCCTTCGACGCCCAGGAACATCACGTCCCGTCCAACGCCTCGGTTCAGTCTCTTTATTTCCTCCAGAGGTAAATCGTGCGATAAGCCGATCCGATAAGGGAAATACGCTGTTGACACACGGGGTAGAATCCAATACTTTATCGTCCCAAAAGCGACGCAACCCTCCACTCCATTATATTCCTTCTAGGGGCCGTGATTGTGTACCGTGACTATTATATAGTCGCGCCAGCACTCCAACGTACCCTGTTCCGCTTAATCTTCATTAGTCTTCTCATCGAGCAGTGGTAACGTAATCTACGCGGGATTCTGAATAATACATCAATAGCGCAAACTTCCCCAATTGCCAGGCCCTCTCGACCGTAAGGTAATCCAGAAAGGACGAGGGAAATGCACCTCGCAAAAATGGCGGCGTATTAGCAGGCAATCAAAGAGACTCCCCTTCAAAATGAATATCAAAAGAAGCAGGAACATATTTTTTTTTTTTCGGTACCTTAATTCGTCCCGCGTATTACGGCATTTTTCCATCGTGCGCTTTAGTATAAATGTTGCCTCTTGAGATCCTCTCAAACTCTCCACCTGTCTCCTTTATTAATCCTTAATGCGCTTGCGCCTTTATTATGAAACACCTACAAAGTGTGCTCTGTATATCAGTGGTATACGTAAATAGTACGTTGTTAATATTGCAGATGTAGTTTGTTAAGTGACTGAAAGCTTTGCTGGAACTATTTTCCTCGTATTGCTGGCAATGGGACGTTCGAAAATACGTAGACATAACGAGGTTACGTTTAGCGGATTGATTTATAATTCAGGAACCCCTCCCCCTCCTCCTCTCTCCGTATAACAAATTACGCCCGTTTCCTCGTAATGCGAAAAATTGATGGCTACAATTACCCGTGGCATCATTAAGCCCACCGCGCGCAACATTTTCAGATTGAAATTACGCGCGTATTAACTCGTCCAATAGGTTTCATACAAACGAACGAATAACCTTCGACCAAGTCATTTCGCAAATGGAACGAAAGGGCGCTATCATCGTGATTGAGCCCGCCCTACCGGCCCTTTTGACGCGAACATATGTATGGAGGAGACTCGTACGCACATGAATGCTTTCATATCGCCATTGAACGGCCAACGGATCCATTCGGTATGCACTTTTATATCCGTTAATGAGCAGAGTAAGATGTACGGTTTCCATTAGCACCATCCTCAATGACGGGGTTCCCCGATACGTATCTGCCTTCTATGCAACCTTTTTTCTATGCAACGACAAGAATGCCCTTAGGGCCTCGCGGCGAGCACTCCGCTGATATGTTCGTTTTTCCAAAAAAAAAAAAACAAAAAACAAAGAGAAAAAAGAAAAAAAAAGATTCTATCATCGTCGTAATGAGAACTCGTGGAAAAAATAAAAAAAAAAAACGAGGCGCAAAATGGCACATCTTCCGAGCAATTAAATTTGCCACGCGGCTCGCTACCAAGCTGTGAATTTGTCAAATAAAAATAGCATATCGCCAGTGTCATGTATTGTTTGTAGTACCTTCGCCATTGGCTGGTTTGACCCACACTCGTTTTTATTCCCCCGTCCATCGAGTGCCGTGTGTAGTTCGCGTCGCAAACACACGGCGTGTATTTGGGAAAAAGCATATTTGGAGGGCCAGGCAAATATTGCCCGGCGAGTGTGAGCCGGGCGAATGACGATCGCGATCATTAATTTTCAACGTAAAGCGCGGATTCGAAATTGACGGATCAACCCTGGTAAATAATTTACAGGCGGGCCCGCGCTACGTGGCATAAATATCCCCAGGCGCGAATCCGCCGGCCTACCTTCTTTGTCCCCGGCTTCAAGCGAAGCCTGGCCCCTGGCAAATATTACGCGAAAGGAGCAATCGCCGGTTTAATTGGCCGCAATCTGTTGGCTTCTGGACGGGCTCCTAGGATTTCCTTTCAGCGGTCAAGCGCTCCTCTCCGCGAAAGTGGCCGTCGTTCGATAAGATCGTTAAGCTCGAACTACCTTAAAGCCTCCCTCGAGAGGAGATGGCGGCGCGAGCGGACCATCTCGGTTTACCTTCCACCTAGGGAAAGAGACAAGCTCTGATTTCTTCTCCGGGCCGTAAATGCGATAAATCAAGATCCGATACCTTCCCCGAAATATCGATCGCCGCCCTTCGTCTATTAACGAATTCGAGATCTCGAAGGTAATCTCGAAACGTCCCGAAAGGATATCGAATGCGATCGCGATCGTTGTTCAACGTCTAATTTAGTCGCGCATCGGTGCAATTTGCGAGTATTTGCCGCGCTTCTCAGGAACCTCGGAAGCTCGCTTTACACTGGTCAGCAGCCTAATTATAGAGTTCGTTCCACGTGAGTATATAATATAATCGACGGAGAAAGAAGAACAGAGTTACGATGATGCAGTGAATAAAAGACTTTTATACAGAAAACCAGGATTCGATTCCTGCCAATCACCTCTGATTTTTCCAGTGATACGTGTACTATAGCTCAGGTGCTGTCCAACCCACCATAAACAGTAGACCCTAGGCCAACTGACCTTGGTGGTCCGTGCCAAAAACGAATTAAAAAAAAAAAGGAAGACCAGAGCCGATACGAGACATCCTCTAGGTTCGACCAACGAAACCACAAGGCTCGCGCAACCTCGCTTTCCTGCCTTTGGGCTTCGTCAAAGCCGGCAAAAATGCGGCCAGTCGAATTAGCATAGAGCGTAATTAACGGGCCCTCGGTACAGAGGCCGCTCGATTGTCTCCCTCGCGGAAAACCAACTCGACGCTGTTATTAGGCGCTCCTATTCCGGGAGCAAGGTGGAAAACTCGAAAACGCCGGCCGAAAGGAACGGTTACTCACCTCGCAAACGTTAATTTCGTCGCTCTCGGCCAACCGGACAGGCGAAAACGAATGCCGGAGGCATGACGACGTTCACGGAAAACGGAGCCAGGCCGCGCCACGCTCTCCTTCCTCCTCCCTTTATCCTTCCTCCCTCCCTCCCCGCCTCGCCCTCGAGCGTCTCACCTCTTTCCGACCCCCTCCCCTCACCCCCTCTCCCCCTATCAGCGCCTTCTGTTTTAGTTGCCTGCTTTACGATTCCACCATGAGATTGGGTCAAACTATAAATACAAGGCGCCAACCTGGCCGACCCGGACCGAAGTAACTGCCGGTCACAACGACGTCGTTAAGCCGTTAACAGTCTTGCGTAACCACCGAAAGATCGTGCGTGAATGGAGAGCGAAGGGCGAAAATCCGGGGCTCGTCCAGAATCGCGCACAGGTATCGGCTTCGAATTCCAGGGATCGCCGCCAGGCCCTCGCGTCCGCTAATTGAACGTCGTGCGGCGCTAGAAAAACAAATTATCTCTAGTAGCGCCGCGGGACTAATAAGTCGAGGCGCTATCCAATTAAGCCGGCGGAAACAAGGTTTCGTGTATAATTAATGGTTATGCGGCTTGGTCGTGGCACTGGTGAAAAGTGTTTCGCGGCGTGCGTTAAATGGGGGAGTCATTTTTCCTTTTTTTCTTCTTCTTTTCTATCCGCGGTGAGGATTTTGTGGGTCAGGATTTTGCGAGGAGGCTCGATGAGATAGGTTTGAGGCGTCGCTTCGCGTTGCGTCGATGGTGGGATGGAAGAAACGAGATACTTGGATGAATAATGTTTAAGGCGCGCTCCCGAATCGTTGGCTTTAATGCGAGGATATAATGTTAGCATCTGCCAACGACGTCGGCACTTCGGCGATAATTCGAGTGAAGTTACAGAACTCAGGCCTATCTCAAAAGTATACTTGACCCGCGCGGGCTCGCCTTTGCAATTTCACGATTAGCGATCCGAGAGAAGAAAACTCGAGGAATCGCGATGGTGCTTGAAACTACCTCGACGACGTGCCTTGCGTTTTTCTTAATGAATACCATACAGTGACGGCCTCCTCCAATCTCGCCCCTAATATCCGATCTCCGATTATATTAAACTAATTATCGCATTTAAGAAACACTCCACCACAGTTCCTCCGCCTGAATTTTCTTACTTCAAAAAATCCTCTGCTAAACGATGAGACTGTTCATAATTAATTAGTAATACGATTAATACGGCTGTTATATACAAATAATTATAAGCCAAACTCCATCTGGAAGTTCAAATAATTATAATATTAATGATCACGATATACAACTGATTTACGTTGATTTCCTCCACCAATCCCTTAACCCGGTACCTACGCATAACAACCACACTCGTCGTGCAAAAAAAAAAAAAATGATCCAATTTCTAACTATGTGGAGAACAGTTGTTCCACGAAGAAACACGTAATTTCTTGAGGACTAGCATAACAACCAGCAGCGCAGGCAGCGGCTTAAAACGAACAAGCCGAGCGGCACAAAATACCTGGGGACCGAAACTGCTACTGGTACGCGTTTACAGCGTGCATCTTGGTTACGCATTTCCTGACGCGACGTCGTTCGAGGCGGGCTGTAAACTTCCTCCTTGGCGATCTCCTGGGGGACCTACTCCTGGGAAGTACGTACCCAGAAAGGTTATCCAGGTCGCTACTGCGGGGTAACGAAGCGTCCTAATCCTCTCGCGTCACTCGTCGCTGTTTGACTTTCGTCTCGAAAACCCGTACTAACGAAGTTCGCGCGACTTCAGGCCGTGACTCGGCTCGGATGAGGCACGGCCACGACAAATAAGAGAGGGCCGGACCCGGCAAACGAACTCCGGCTCGAGCAGTCCACTAATTTCGGGAGACACCCGTTGCATCGCGAGCCGCGAGTCCTCCTCTGGCCTGGGGGTCCGACAACCGCATCCTTTATCTTGGCTGCTTAATTACGTTGCACAGCGCGCGACATTAACCATTCAAGAAGTGCCTGCCAGCACCGCGCAACGGTAGAACAGCCGGGCTCCTCGTGGTTTTATGCCGGCGCGAGTGCATCTTGCAACATCTTGCAACAACGCCGGGCTCCTCCACTGCCAGGCTCGAAACGGCCGGCCCTTCGCGGATTATTTCCCCTGGCGACGAGCGCTTGAGACTGGCGAGGTTGTTTGGAGGAGGTCGATTGGAACCGGTGGCGTCACGCGTAATAGGATACGCGCTAAGAGGAATTCTCGTACTCGTACATCGCTCGAGTGTTGATAAAAACAGTTAGAGTTGTAACTAAACGAAATTATATCGTCATTGAACCTACTGGCTCGATCCGATAGAGGCGAAGTAGTACGAGTAAATATTCTAATAGACGTCGAACCTATTGTATATATAGATATAGAGTAGTATATAGAAAGCGTGTCACGAGAGGTAGAGAAGAGGAACTCGAAGAGCACACGTCCCAAAGTAAATCCAAGTGTCACGTGGCGCGTTTGCGCGAGTCCGGAGGCGGCGAGACACCGACATCCCAGGCGGGTCGCAATTAAGAGAATGCCATTTTCGAATGGGCGAAACATCGACGTTTATTTTCCGTTGGACTCAATTCCATTAATGCCGGCCCTCCCTGCGCATAATCACATGGGAGGATTGCGTGGGCGCGTGCGCCCCTCCGCGGGCGCATACCCGTGTAACGTAGTTAGCTACATTGGAAATTACAGCTTGTACACGATATTACACGGCGTGTATGCGAGCATCCATTTATATTCACGCGCGCGCCCCTGAATAACTCGTATTCCCGGCGGTGTGGTCGGTTACCTACACCACGCCGAGCTATCCGTGCACCGGCTGCCAGGGCGCAAAGGCGTATGTACGTCACGTACCGCGCCGTGCGAGAGCCTCCTTAGGCCACCACGCTGCTACGACTTTCTTCTCAATTAAATATGCCCCCTCCCAATTCCCCCGAAAGAGAGATACGACGCGAAAGACGCGCGACGTGTGCGAAAGCGTCGTCCGACCCTCGACGTGGGACCCAAGGTAACCTTTTAGCCACTAGACACTATAGTGGAATGGCTCGCGCTGTTCGGCTAAAACGTGCCAACAACTGTTACGTTAATCGTTTATTAGCGATATATACGAAGGCGTGAGTTTTGGGGATGCGCGATGTGCTCTTAAGGAAATTCTGCGGGGCTTCTTGCTTCGACGTTGCTTGGTGAAAATCAAAAGGACCGCCGCTTCGTCGTAGGGCTATTGACGGAGATCATAACGAGATCCGCGGTTCGATTGTCGTATAAACTGAGGCGCCGCTCTAACGTACCTTGTTCACTCTCGACCTCCTTTGCGGTTCTTATGCCGTGTAGTGACTTTCTGCAGGATCGTCTCTGAGGACGATGCGTTCGTCTAGTGGTCTTCTGGTGATACAGAGTGCTTGGTGGGAATTATCGTTGAGAGAATGATCCAGTGTGAGAGTGTACGACTATGATAGCGCGTGATTTATTAAGATTTTTCTCTTAGAACGTTAGTTAGGAGGATTTTTCTCTTAGAGCGAAGTCGGCGTGCTTCGTGAATACGGCATCGATCCGCGTTACGCGTTAACGATTTCGGTGGCAAAGCGGTTCGCCGCGGGCGGATTACTTCGTAACTCGCGTTACAGGGCGTACGATAAACCCGGCTTCCTGGCACGTTCAGGAGCCTCCGCCCGGTAATAATTTATCGTGGCGCGATATTCCTGCAACTGCCTTGCCCCGTGACGCCCTACAGCGAGTTTTGGATGTCTGGGTATCGGAGGAATTGCCGAGTGGCGATATCGACTTTCGATGGAGGGCTGAGCTTCGAAATACTTTCGGGCGCAGGGCCGTCGATCGAGCGATTTTGAGAGGACGATTAACGCTCCGACTGCAGCGTCAACGGTGTCTGGCTGACGCCCGGATTGCCTAAGTGTCGGACCTACGAAAAAAAATTGATGAGGCGCTCAAAGTACGCGGACGTATTCAAACCATGTTGAACGACGAGAATGGCTGGTTAATCAAAGAAATTCACGGAGGGAGCTTTTCCATCATCTTTTTAACCATAAATCGAACAATAAAATGATAAATAAAGAAAAATCTAATTCACGATGTACAATGTTAATAAAAGATAATTCGATCCAGATAATTAAACATTGACAAATTTTTAGAGGTATCTGATAAATACAATTCTCCTCGTTCGTATTGTATATAATTTATCATATCACTCTAGAAGTAGAATTACAGTGGATAAATTCTCCAGCATGGAAACGTCTGCAGCGAGACGACCCTTGAGATTGCCTTATGATTCATCGGCAATTCGAGTCTCGGGGTTGGTTACAACTCGCGCGGCGCCAACGGCCATTTCCGTCAAATCCTCGTGGCAGTAAACGCGTTAAACGTGTCAAACGCGCACGGCAGCCAGGCTCGATCTGCTGGACACAATCGGGCGTGCTGTTCGCCGCTCTGTTATGGGCAATAGCTCGCTCGATTGGCGCGGACGATGGGGCGTACGATCGAAAATTAACGGGACGATGAAGCGACGTAGAATTTCGGGGGATGAAAGGCAGCCACGCGTATCAGACGAAGGCTAACGCGTAGCTTTCAAAGTTTTTTCGAGTACATACGAGAGTACATGCGAGCCGCCCAGAATTTCCAGCACACTTTGACCTGCCGAGAACCATGACGCGCGCGGCACGAGGTGGTAATTTCAAACGTGGAATGGAACCCTGGACCTCTGTAATACACGGCACCACTCCAGATCTCTCCGTGTATTGTTTCACGGTGATTAGGAAGTAAAAGAGATCGCCATATAGACGCGAGAGCTACGTTACAGTTCTCCCTATCATCGATAGCGCAAAGCGGAAAGACGAGTGATGTTTGAAAGGTATAAATGCATTACAGCAATATCAGGATCGCGTCGAATAAACTACCACTACGATGAACTTCAAATATCCCCCTATAATAGACATCTTACAGAACTCTTTCAAAAATCCTGCGAATACACCAACATCCTTCTACTTAGTATATTAACCTTCTTCTCCTCTTCTTACTCTCAACGATTCTAATTTCGATAAAAAGCTCGAACAAAGACTCTTTCCAAGCGAGAAATATTATACTAATACACAAAAAAAAAATTCTGTACCAAGAACTACTCTATTAAATACAATACCTTTCAATTCTAGGCAATGATCATTCTCGAGATAAACTAAAAATTGCATAAATCCCTTAAACACAAATCTTCATACTTCGCGATATCGATATATCAAGCCACCGTTCTCGTAAAGGTAACGAGACAACTCCGATTTTCTCCTGGGACACCTTCCAGACTTCCTTCTCTCTCTCTCTCTCTCTCTCTCTCTCGTATTATAGAAAAGAGGATAGGCGCGCAACAAACGGAACTGCCGCATAACCAAGGGCATTAGGGGTAAAAGCGCAATCCGGCGGCGTAACGAGCGCATACGTCAGGTTCGAAATCCCGCGGAATGGCCATGCCACGGCTAGGAAGTCGGCGAGGAGGCGCCGCTCGGCTAATGCGCGCCATTTAAGCGCTTCGCGGCACATCGCGCCGGAACACGGCACTTGCCGCGAGCACGCCGGTTCGTTAGGGCGCCGCTTGTTTGCGCGGCCTCGAAACACTCGTTTCCTAGCGCGGGCGGAATTTTACGACGGGGAGCCGGCCCTGGACGAGGAAGGGGATAGACGGGGAGGGGCGGGACGAGGGAATGGCCATTGGGAAATGGAGAGCGGCGCCGTGTCATAATTTATGCGGCTTTACGCCGAATTAGTTATTGTTCTCGATAGCTTGAATGGCGCGTATAATGCATTAGGCTGCGTTTTCCATGGTATTCTACAGCCAGGATAGCGATGACAAGAAGTGGGAGGGAGGAGGAGAGTAATCTGGATCCTGGAAAAATCGAGGAGAGTAATGGAAAATATGGGATAATGGGATACGAGGTGTAAAGCGTGTACACGTCACATTTCGATCCGTATTATGGAAGTCGATTAGGTCGATTGATTACGATTTCTTTCGTGGAGGAGAGGAGCTCTCTTGGTCCATTTCCAGGAGTCGTTGAGCCTCGCCTCGAGAGCTGGTATAAAATTTGCCCAGGTTTTTCTCAGGGAGCGCGACGCGCTGACGATTTTCGAATTGGCAAAGCGAGGAGGATGGGAGGCTGCGAATGCGATCTCTTATTGCGGGCGGGATCCTCGTAAAAGAATTGAGCCATAAACCACGAGTTTTTTCTTTATGCCAGGTATGAATCTCAAACGACACGAGTGTATCCCCGATATAGATTAATAGCCGCGGCTTCGCGCTCGCTGCCTACAGCCGATCGCCGCTCAGCTTTGACATTTTTATATATTCCCTATCGATCGATGACTTTGACACGTAGAAACTACCCTCCCCATAAATTCGTTAGTAAACCAATTACGCCTTCTGCATCCTCCTCCAGTGAAATTCGGCTCCGCCTCCCTTCCGATTGATGTACCGTTCGGTTATTTGTCCAATAATCAGTTATTTCCTATCGAGTATAAGCGAGGGAATTTTCATTTCCTCCCTCGACGCCCCCTTTTTGCCCTCGACGGAGGAAAGCGCGTATCGTGCCGATTTCGCAAATTGGAAAGGTATTATCGTCGAGATGGAGGCCCATTGCCGTCCCCATTTGTCAATACGGAGTAATCGATATTGCTCTCTGTCGTTCCCAAAATGGTACATACGGTTTTGCCAAACTCCGGTCGATCAAACGTTCCGCAACGTGAAGAGTCAAATGGGAAATTAAGGATGTCGGTGGAAGGCGACTTTTGCAGGCTGTTATTTATGAAAGACAGTAAAGTATTGTCCAGCGGAGCAATCATTCTCGCGACTTGATCGATATCCTTTCGAGAGGACGAACGATGAACCGATTTGGGGAATTTTAAATCGATGGAGCGCATAGTTCATCTGGAATTCTCTCTGTCTCTCAGAAATCTCGGGAAGAATAAGTATCGGCCAATATTTTATTAAGAAGCCATCTAGAGTTCTGTTGTAGGATGGTTCACGTTTAAAATCCTGTCTAATAATGTTCAAACAAATAGCTGTTTGAAATAATGGTCGTTTCGGATTTCTGCTAATAGACAGCTGAAATTCAAATGATCGACCATGAGTGCGATTACGAAAATCCCAAAAGCGTTCGAACGTCGGGAATAAATGATACGAATAAAAAAAAGTATAACATGAAATTCGATCGACTGCTAATGTAAGTGGTGTCTACGGAATTAAATTTTCATGGAGATGGATCGGGATGTTTGAGTGTAACTGGAAAAGCCAGACATCGGCGCTGAGATGTAGTCATTACACGAATAAAACCAAGTCCACGAAAAGGTGCCCACTTGGCTACGATTTCAAGAACGTGCTTGACAGATTTTCAAGATCGATGTTTTTTTTAAAGCTCTGCCTTCCGAGAAAGACCGATTTACTCGTCGTTAAACTTTGAACGACGAACATTCGTGTAACGAACGTTTCATGGCTTTGGATTTATACAGGCGCCTCCTCGTTAAGTGAAAACATTAATGAGATATGCCAGACCAAAATCGCGAACCAAGTATGAATAACAAAAAATATCCATTTATAACGTATACACAAAAATATTGATTAAACAAACGTACTTTAACTAAATGTCCGAAGTCTGCTTCGAACGTATTTTTAACGTTTATAAAAAAATACGTAGATATTTATAAACCAAGCGCTATCCTTCAAACCGTCGCCTCGATTCTATAAAATCCCACCTCGATTCAGCAGCGACCGAGATATAGCGATAGTCTAGTCACGAATTTGCGACAAACAAAACATACACCATTTATACTCCCCACGTAATCGCCTCCAGCAGTACGTTTATACCCTTAGTATAAACCGCTCGAAGCGTTCGCGTGTTATACACAACATTCGATATACAAATAAGTCCTGCTGCTTTAAAAAAAAAAATGGATCACCATAAAAACACAATAATTACAGTACTCCATGAAGAAAGCGAAACAACTACGCAAAAATCCCCAAATACACGCAAGTATTAATTCTAACAAAAAACACAGATTTACGATCAAAAATTACAAATTTCAAATTCATAAAGTATACAGTTATATAAAGCATATCGGATGAATGACCTCCACACTTTTTCTAACGCCTACGCACTTTCCCTTGAAATATCTAAATCTTGCGCTAATTTTGGTACATCCCGTAGAATCGATCCGTTGTCTCTCCCATCCCGTAATTCAGGACCTACGGTCCCGAATACGGCGACGGCAGGAAAGAGGGTCAATGCGAAAACGATCGGCTGGTCGGAGGGCCAGGTAAAACTACGGCATCATCGCCAACGGGAACCGAGTAGAATTGGGTTATCCACTTTCCCATAACACGTTCCGCTTCCTCGCCCTCCGTGCGGAGACTCGAAGGCTCGAAAGGAGAATCGCCTGGCGAAGATGCGCATGGAAACGCAGTTGCACGTGGTTATACGGCCGGCTCGTGGTTGCAGCGAGTTAAGACCGGCTTGTTAGGAAAGTTGTATCAAGTTGGATCGCTACCAACGGAGATACGCCGGGGCAGGCGGCTCCTTTGCACGGATCCACGAGCCCAGGGCCGATATCTTCCGCGCCGGCAATACGATTCTCGAACGCAAGCAGAGCAGCGTACACATACGTACCGGGAGTTTAGCCAGGTTATTACACGGTGGTAACCCGAACGAAGAGCGCCGCGCTATCAGCGTTTCGTAATCCCCAGCGACGTCTCAGCTGCGCCTGCTACTTGCGCTCTACTTTGCGAATCGTATCGGTGCGAGATTCTCTTAACGAGCCGGCCGCTCAGTCGCGAAGAATGCGGCTTAACCAGGGTTCGATGATGAACGACCGCGATCAGGTTTAGGAGGTATAAATATGACGCTTATATCAACGTAGTCCGCGAGGCTGGAGAACGTGTTCGAATTGAATAGTGAATGAGTGGACGTGTATAATGAAGGATCGTGAGCTCGAGGCGGTTGAGGATACGAGATGGAAGGTGGAAATGGAGAAAACAAACCGCGCGGCCTGTCAAATTTCGAAGCGATCGCGTGTCGGGGCGCTATAATCCACCCTCTATCATCCGTGCCCCCGCTCGTTATACACCGTTCGTGAGCTCTCCAATCGAGACCGGCTCGGAGGAGTTGAGAAGTTGTTTCAAACGCCAATTCCAGGGAGGAAGAGGAGAGAACAGAAGGGCGTAGATCGAGGATGTAGCGTAGCCGCCGGAAGAGGAGCAAAAAGGGGCCCCCGTCTTCGGCGCTCGCTCCATGCGGCATGAAAAATAAACCGGCGCACCGACTCGCTATTCACTCTACGTCGAACCACGAGTGTTCATAACTCTTCTGAAATTTGGCCGTCCCAATCTCCTTCGGGGTATTCGGCCCCTACCTTTTCTCATCTCCTCGTTGGATCGATCGGCCCAAGTGGTTTCATCTTCGTTCCTCGATCTGCGTACACCCAGCCGCGCTCCCTGATGCGTCTAAAAGACATTCGTGCATTTTGCCCACCGCCGGCTGCTTCTGGTTTCGACGATAAACGCTTTGTCGATCAGAACAATGCGAAGCCGAGCACTCCCAGTGCGGCATAATGCGATGTTGAGGTGGAATATTTGTTGGGGCGAATGCATGCGATATAAGTGCGGCTATTCGGTGGATCGTTTATCGTGGACCGAAATGATCGTTCGAGGTTTTATTTGTTCGTACGTGAAGGGTAACTCGGAAGGTGATTACAGGAACCGCGGGAACTTCCAGCTCTGCCTCGTAAGCAATTACAAAAGTTTGTTTTCCTCGTGACCGGCCGAACATCGATTTGATCCCGACAAATCCGTTCCTCGCTTCCAGGTCATCAATCACCCACGTGCTCGCCCTTTATTCTCACAAGCATTATGGATATCTTTAATAGCTGTCGTGGAAAGGTGTAGGTGCGTGCTTTGAGAAACACGTGTTTCGAGGAAGACACCGATCTACCTTTTTTATAAGGGTAGAAAACCGATGAAACTTCTTGATTAATTTATAAAGAAAAGGTCAAGTATTTATCTATAAATAATTGTAGGATATATACTTGAAGTATCGAATTACATAGAGCAGAGGAACTAGATATTTTAAAGACGCTCTCCACGTTTTCCGTTCATCGCTCCATTTTCGAACGCATTTCACGAACCAATTAGGAAGTACGAAAATCGAGGGTCGGCCGTATATTCGATTATTCTCGGCCAATCAGAAATTTTCTTACGACAAAGCTTAAAGGCTCGTGCCGGTTCTGATTTAAGACGCCATACAGCCCGGATCTGCGACGATCGATCTACAGCACTCGGGGCGAAATTAATGTACTTTTACCCCTCCTCGTCTCGAGCGTTTCTTCGTATTGGCACTCCACGCCTGAATTCGTAAAAGCTACTCCCACCGCCGGTTCCATCGACGATTTTCTTAAAGACGAATGGGCCCTGGCCGCGGTCGATTTGTCAGGGCTGCCTCATTTGGTGCCGAGTTCTCGGTCTCAATTCCCGAGTACATATAAGAGAAAAGTTTCGCACGATCCTTTCTTACATCTGGCGCGGCCGCTAATTAAAGGCGCCTGTATTGTCGTAGGTTTGCTTTGTTTGCCTTAATCGAGGATGGGGTCTCGAATTTCCAGGGGCTGAGCTACCACCAGCACCACTCACCTTTGTTCGCCGACTCTTCTGTCCGCCTTTGGCTCGAGTCGATGGATTTAACACGAAAAGCCTTGGGTAGCGCGGGGTGGAAATAAATCGAGTAAGAAATACGCAATGCCAGGGCTCTTTGTATTAGGTTAATCCGGAAGTATTGTGCTCCCCAACGTTAGATTCATTGTGGCAATCGAGGAAGGTGTAGTTGGGTTCGACTCTGGCCAATAAACCGTGGGGTAAACAAGGTGAATAATTTGTGTAATGTCTGCGATGCTTCGATCAGCGGCTATTTTTACGGAGGTGCAAATTTTAATCGAATGGAAATAGGAGGAGGAGTTAATTCTTCCATTGGGAGGGACCTTTGAGGGAGTAGTCGAGGAATATTGGGGCAAAACAAGTGGCGCTAATAAGGAAAAGGGTGACGAGGAAAGTGGGATGAATATTAAACCAGTCTGTGATAATGAGTTGGCGAACATTTATAGTACAGTACTTAATGAAGGCCAGATAAAAGTTTAAAGGCGGAGCTAATTTTCATTCGAGAATTTGATTAAGCCGTAATCAACAAGGTGAAAAAAGCAAGGTTGACGGCGCGAGCGAGGTAATGGTCGAACTAGAACATCGGGCTATCACGGAAGTCGATATTAATTAACGTAATTAACCTCCACTTTGGGATCACTTTGAAACGCGAGACGAGGCTAATAACATTTTTAATTCGCCCTCAGAAATAAGGAGATCGCGTATTTCGACGAGGCAATGTCGCTGCCTCTGGCGAGCTGCGAGATGGGGTTTGCATTTAATCCGCAAAAATTAAGGGAGGAAATACACTTTCTAAAACGGTTCTTCACCGTTTATTCAACGCGAACCAATGTTCTTGTTACTTTAAAGAATTGCATATACCTCAACAGTGCGGTCTCCCTGGTATTTTGATTCAATTCAAAACTAATGGAACTGAAAATTCTGGCACGACTCTTCCTTCAATACTCGTTAATATGAATACGTTTCAACCAACAATATTAAAACTAAAGTATTCGCACACCAGGCATATAGTATGTACATAAAATACGCGATCTGACTAGCATCGTATTTGAAAAGAAGGCGTATTCTAATAACATAAAGTGTACAGTAGTTGCGACAGTTGTACAATAGAAAAATCAATATTGCTCCGCAGGTCGAACACACGACTTCACCTACACCCTCTACAGACTGGGTGAAAGGCTTTCAACCGGCGCAAGGCTATACGTGGAAACTGGAAGGACCGACAACTTGGACACCGGCGGTGATTCACCAAACGCCCTTCACTCCTTCACCGGGCCGCCAGTGCCCCAGGGCGAAGGTACCAGCATCGCCAGGGCCTTCCTGGACGGGAATCACACTCTAATCAGCATCATGGCACGCATCAATCCCAGCCCAGATTGGTTCATAGGCGTCGATTCTTTCCAACTTTGCGTCGAGGGCAACTGGGTCGACACCGTCACCGTCGAGGTAATCACTTTCGATAAAATACCGGGCGCCAGCTTGGAAATAAGCTAGGCGAACTTTCGGAATAGCCTTTTGGGTAAAAAGTGTTTTGCAGAAACTTAAAAATAACTGGGCCGAGGCTTAGAGTGCCCCCTGACCGGAGTTCGTCGCTTCTATACCTCGTAGAGCGTTTCTCCTCCGTGAGTTTCCTTCTAGCCATTATCATTATGTCGCGCCATTTAGGCCCAATGGTACGAGGCTCCGCGCTCTTTCGTAGTTGGGAAAATCCTCCCACGAGGAGGACGACCTGAAAGCGCGTATAAAAAAGGAAGAGAATATCAGAAGCGAGGATTCGTCGCGGAAGAAATCATCGGCATGCTCGATTTCCAGGGTCAATGGTACAAGTGAAAAAAAAAAAGTCGTGGGTAAAATATCGACGAGTCTTTTTGCTCCTCCGAAATTAGCTTTAAGCCGACATTCTGGGGGAGGGGCTTTTGAAGCTTCCTAAGGTATTCGAGGGGAGGAACAGTACGATGCAAATTTCTGGCGTCTTTCAAGGCGCGTATCTCGATTCCGACCCGCGCGATCCTTTGATCCACGAGAGGATTCCAGGAATCGCGGGATGAGAAACGTTAAAAAGTCCCCGCCTAATTAAAACCATCGGACGCTTACGATGCGGCCTTGTTCCTCCACTTTTTTCAGCTCGACCCACTGGACGGCGGTACGGACAACGGATTCACGTTTACAGCCGCCAACTGGCCGACGCAGCCCCAAGGAATAGCCTACAGGATCACATCTCGGTACCCGGCGCACCCAGCGGGCAGCTTCTATTACCCGAATCTCCCTCGTCTGCCGCCAATAGCGACGCTCACGTTCACCAAGGTAATGGACTCTGGCACTGCGAGAGCACGATTTTCATCCGCGTCATACCGACGTTTATTATTAGATCTGTGGGAGGATTTATGTCTGGTTTTGGAAATACGTTTTTAACCCTTTTCAGGGCAAATGATTATTTTCTTTTTTTTAGTAAGAAAATTAAATTTTGAAGAGAAATAATTTGGGGGTGCTTGATAGGTAGAGGCAGATTATACGGATGATGCCAAATGGCGTCGTTGGGCTGGAAAGGGTTAATGCGTTCATTAATATTCGTAGAATAATGGAACTTTTTCGCGACGTCCTCCAAGCGCGCCGATGATTCGTAGGATCCATTTTCGTAGAGTGACTCATGTTTGGAGGCGAGAAATTCGAGCCGGACGGACGTTAGAGGAGAGAATTTTCTGGTAGATCTAATATTTCGTCGTAAGCCGCTACTCGCTTCCCTTTACAGAGCCAGGGATAAACCGATCCTCTGGATCAATTTGCCGAGCTGCATTCGCAACCACGCTTGCCTTCTCTCGAAACGCGTACTCGCGATCGCGCCCCCGAAATATTCGCGGAAAGTTAACGGTTTGTCGATAATCGAAAATAAGCTCAGGGCTTAGACTTATAGTAACGTGGTTTAGGGGCATTAAATCTGGACTCCGATAGTCCGAGGCTCGATCTCGGTCATCATTATTCAGCTTTGCAACTCGCCGCCCGCTGTTGGAAAACGTATTAGCATCGAATATACGAAAATTGAGATAGAAACTTGATTTGTATCGTTACACCTCCTACATTATATTATCATTCTACACGCGTCTAAACACATTTAAATATTCTACTTTAGAAAATTTAATTTAGAAATGTAGTGTTTATAGAAAGAGAACAATTTACGATACATTCACCCCCTTTTTTCCTCCTCTTGCCTTCAATATCTAACAATTATCTCCCCACGATCCGAGCGAGCGAGTAATACTCACCGGACCGCGCCAAACTAATCGTTAGACGATAATTAATTCTTTATACAGGAACGTGATTCGCGTAACCGCAAATACGTGCCTTTCGAGCAAACCAGGCGTGCCCTTATGTAACGTTCCCGCTCGAGGGGAGATTAAACTGCGGATTCCGCGGAGGCGCGGAGGGGGGAGGAAAAAAGAGCAGCGGGGATAAGAGAGCACCTCTTCGCCGTCGGGTTTTACTGATTCATACGAGTATAATAGACATGCATTATTCGCGACGAGATTTCGCCGTCGTCGGGCCCGCGTTTCCGGCGCCTGTGTGTAGGTAAGTTCGCAAACTTTTCCCTCCGCTCTCCCGTCGAAAAGTTCGGCGCCGTCATCGGCGACGTTAAATACATTTCGCTTTCGGCACGGCGCTCGCCTTCGTCCTCCGTCAATATTTATTTACCGCGGGCAACGTCTCGAAGGCCCTCCCCCTCCCCCCATAAATCACCCCTCGCCCTTCTTCTCGCCAAGGGGAAAAAAGCCCTGCATCCTCCTTTCCTCTCTCGGGGGGGAGGAGAAACGAGGAGCTTGTATCCGTGGTGTTTGAAATAATAAAATCGGAGACACGAGGTGCGTATGAAGAGAAGGCGTATTGACGTACGTACGCGGGAATGTCTGGAGGGCACGCGAAGCTTGCTCAACACGTTCGCGGCCACGATGGAATTCCTAGTGCCCCCCTTGTGGACCGGTAATTCGACGCTTGGCCAATACTTTTTGCGCGATATAAAGTTGAAGAAGCGCTTTTGACCAGGGTATACGAGGTGTGTTAAGAGAATAGTCTTTTTTTTTGGAGTAAAGTCGATTTATTCGTCGACATTAGTATTATATCCCCTTCGAACTAGTTTCTATTAGATATCAGGGGTACCGGTATGAAGTGAGCGTTGAGATACAAATGAGTCGGTAGGGAACATTTGTCGTGAAGGAGCCTTAATTTTGTTTTGTTCGGTTGATATGAGATCTGATATTATACGCTTCTCAATCCCTAAGACACTTCTGGAACTCGATCTTTGGAATGGCGCTTAGCTCTCCCAACGATACCCTTTTAATTTTATACGATATCGCTCACAATATGCAATTGCATTTCAGACAGACTTATCATCAGAACAAAGAGAATATTGTAAAAATCGAACTAATGCGATCCGCGAAATTACAAAATTCCTCTTACTTTTCTTATCCTCAATTCATCATTGGAACAAGAAGTCGATGACTCCTGAATGAAGTCACTGCAGGACGCGACGAACAGCAGACATTGGGTGATTATAGCCATCCTGGTATCGATAGGGTTGAAATAAAGGACTCTTCTTTCCTCCTTCCGTTCCCACCAGAGCCGGTGGCTGCCCTCCCGAAGGTTTTCCTCCGCCGAGGAACGACACCCCCGCGATAACGAGATTCGAGAGACGGCAACTTGCGTTAACTCGCTAATTATCTCCACCCCAACTTCCCCGCCTCCCTCCGCCTTTCCACGCTCGCCTCCTTCGTCGGTCCCTTTTCCACGGACAACGCCTCGGGTCCTCCCGTCGCCGCTCCTGGCAGCTCGCTGCCCGACGTGAGGCGCATGAAAGAACCCCTTGCGCCGACGGACGTCTTCCCTCCAATCTGCCATCGCTTACCGCTTAATTACCGAACTTGCCCGGCTAATCCAATATACCTGGCCCGCCTCGTTATTTTTCACGCCAGCGCGCGCCCCTTTCTCGCATCTCCGTCGATTTTCACGGAGGATCGAATCGCGCATCGGGGAGTCCAGCGCGTTTCCTGGAAGAGCTATAAGGATCTACGAAGCGTGCGCTTGCATTGGAAGGCTCGTGGGAATAAGTGGCGGTGGGTTTTTATATCCGCGTACGTTACTTTATTCTGTCGAGTGTCCATTTGGATTGTATCATCTATGTCTTTGATATTCCGACGTATGCGAATATCGCTTTTATCCTGAGATTCGTCGAGTGTCTATTTAGATTATATATTACTCGTTTCCTCGATATTTCGATGTTGCACAGAAGTTTCTGTTTTGTACAAACGAATGAAATTGATCTATATTTATGGAGGACCGCGAGATTGTTTGAGCGAATGAATAATAGGAACGGAAGGCGAGGTGCTCGGAGTGTCGAACAACAGTAGGATAGGTTATACATAACCGCGACGAGGCAGGTGGAAGGAAAGCGACGAGAGGCTGCTTTCCGAAATACCCTACGAATGCTTAAAGATAGGTTTCGACGTTGGTTATAGCGAAAGTTCGAGTACGAGCGCGGATTTAGAGGTAATGTTCTTTGCCGAGTAGGCCAATGGAGGAACGTGCTGGATTCGAGAGGCGCGTCAAACCGTATATCCCGGATGGAGCCTCTTCATTTCAGTTTCTCGACCGCCATAATGACGCGCGGCTGGCGGTAAGGGCGCTCTGCCCTTAATACGACGTCTCGCGCGATCGAAGAAAAAGCGATCTCGAACATTTCGCCGGTTCCATTAAAGCCGGGCCCTTCCGATACTCCATTAAGCTTAAAATCAGGACGCGTAATGCAATGCGCACGGCAGGACGGTTCCATTATCGTGCTAATGCCCTTATTTATCAAACCGATGTTATTTGTACTTCGGCCGGGCGTGAACGAGACAAAAACGGTGGTGTACGTGCCGCTGCATAATTGGTCGCGTCCTACGCGCCGGCAATCGAATTTGGAGCACCGGTTGGCCGAGATATCGCCGGCCATCGATTCAATTTCGATGATGGATTTTCGCCCGACGAACGTACCCCGCAGCTGTGCGCCTGCAGAAACATAATATATAGCCGCGGTCTAAGAAAAAGGATGGGAAAACAGCGGAGAAATGTCCGCATTGCGAGAGAGCGGAGCGCAAATAAAGGATGCCGGGCCATCCTCGTGTTTCGATCGTTAATATCCCAAGGCCGTTCTAAGAGCGTGGAATTTGAACACGAATATGGCAGGTCGGCGCCAAGTCCCTGGCGCATTGTGCCCGCGGACTTTGTCGCGGCCCCGGCTTATCGCGATGCATTCGTAGGCGATATCCCAGTCGGTCCTGGGGTGTACCATTCCGAAGGTAAATATCGAAAATCCGGGGGACGAAGAAATCTCGAAATGCCGGTGAAAGGACCGCATTTCGAGGCTGTCAAAGCCATCTACGCGGACGTGAGCA
Organism: Ampulex compressa; assembly: GCA_038496175.1. Classification (NCBI taxonomy): domain Eukaryota; kingdom Metazoa; phylum Arthropoda; class Insecta; order Hymenoptera; family Ampulicidae; genus Ampulex; species Ampulex compressa. Next base: position 12,934 of record JBCFXI010001528.1, on the reverse strand, counting down.
GGCTTTTGAAAATTGTTTCGCGGCCCATGGACGAAAAAGCCGCGGGCCCTGATCAAAGTGCCGGGACTTTTACACGCGCGATAACTTTCCGCATCGCGCAAAAAACCCGACGGGGCTGTTTTCCAAAACGACTGGCAACATTAAAGGAAGGAGAGCTCGCGTCCGCCAGCGGCTGCGGCACCGGTCGGGATATGCGTATGGCTGGCATCGGAATTCGAGATATTTCGGGACGAAATAGGGGGAAAACAATATTGAATTATAACCGCACGTAGTAGAGGCAATTCTGTACGCGCAGTTCTACGGCACTAAGGACGCCGGCTTTGAAACACTCTGCCACATGGTTTACGCTTTGTGAAGCGTGTGAAAGGGCTCGTTATTGTTTCCTTTCCGTGGCTGGTTTCAGCTTGGGCGTATACATACGGCAAATACGCAACCTGGTATATTAAGTGACTGAACGGAACTGGTTAACAGACTGCGCGCGAGTTGGTATGGGAACTATAGCGTGAATGGTTGGCACCGCATTATCGTGCAGTTCGCCTTTTTCGTCAATTCTGCCTAACCGAACGAAGGAAAATGGAATTATCGTACAGGGACTTTGTCTCGTCGTACAAGACTCGGCTGATTATTTTAGTAAGGCATTTAGGATGCATTGGAAATGGACAGCGTATTTGCTAAACAAGGATATACGTGTCTGGAATATAACGTAAAATCGATAAGGTTCGTTCTTGTGAAACAGCAGCGCTTATGTTCTGGTAATTTATACGAAAGGTAGGAATCGTTATGCAACTCTACGTACTTGCAATATTCAGCCAAAGTTGCATGGTAACCTAAAATTAAGATAACGCAGAGTTTACTCGCTGGAGAAAACCGATGCATCGACCAAAAAGCTTTTACGCCTTTAGGCAGAAATGGCAACGCGTTGCTTTTACCGTTCGATTCGAGGACCTGCAATATGCAACATTCTCTCCTCCAAATTTGCCTACGTATCCTTTTAAAGGATGTCCCCGAAAGTCCATTTTAGTGAAAAACTTGCACGCACGTAAGGCCAGTTACCAAATCCAAGGGTCCAAGTTCTGTACATCCTTCTTTTCGAAATGCAGGGCCAAATGCGTTAGGGTCCTCCGTCATTTTGCAAAAAAGAAAAAGTAAAACGGAAGTGGACGCCCCTCTGGAAGATCGGGAAATTTATCGGAGGAGAAACTCGATGCAGTTAAACCCCTGTCCTCTTTGCGCGAGAGGTGAAATCCCGATTTTCCAGAGCGGTCCCCAGAGGTGGAAAATGGAGCAAGAACTAAGAACGTACCGACACGGAGCATGGTACTTCTTCCCCCTCCCCTCCGCTATCTGAAACTCCGGTGAAAAGCCTGGAATTTATAACCGATGACACGCTCTGGACCGTGCCGGCCATAAAGATTTATTTACTGCCGTTACGTTTTTATTACGCCACTACGGCCGCCTAAGCGGTTAAAAGCCGTAGGCAGGAACGATGAATAATTTTTGCCGGGAATAAACGTATCCGCTGTATTATCCGGGAAACGATAAACGATCCTGGCCCATTTGCCTCCCAGAATGGGACAGACGTTCGTACCAGCGGCGATTACGGATGCGCAAAATCGTAGATCAAAGCCTGGCTCGCATTAATTTCGTAATTTCGGTTATCGACGATCGGTCCCGTTTGTCACGAATCCACGCGGCCCTTTTCCAATTCCGGGCTAACCCGACTTCGAATATCGGAGCTCGAATACCAGGGCCACGTGCGCCACGAGTGTACCTACCGATTTTAGTGTGCAACAAGGCCGAAGAACGCGGTGGCATGATTAAAGGCTCGCCGTAAATTCCCCATGCCGATATTTCTATATCGTCGGGGGAGAATCGAGGATCGGCTGATGGTACTGGCAAATCGGCGCGAGTGAAGCCTGCGAAATACAGGTCGGACGTGTGTAGCGTCGAATTAAAAAATTTGATCGTATTTCCGGAACGTCCTTCTATTCCACGGGGCGATAAAGCGCGCACGCTACGGCCAGAGGCGCTCATAGACCAAGATTTGACTCGTGGACCGGAATCGAAATTACGGCCTGTGACGTATCTACGTGAGCTTTTTATCGGCCGATTGCAGCTGCCATGGCCGCTGGGATACGGCGGCGGCGGTGTTAAATGTTCGCTTGATGTATAAAAATAACGGCTTCTTCCCGGCTGATCCTGAAATGACGGGCGTACGCAGTCCGCGCATTTTTTCATCCCCTGAATTATGTCCTCGCGCCTAGGGTGGAAAATATGAGGGGGGATGCGCAGGTTCGAAGATGGAATAATGAATTTGGCGGAACGCTCGGTATTTCTGTTCGAAAAGTAGGAAATTGGCAGACGCAGCGCCAAAGGAATTTCGGAAATGTGCTCCGCGTGCAAACGTGGGAGGGGAAGAGTTTTACATAAATATTAATTCAAATGTACTCCCGGCAAAATTGATATCGCATAAGTAAAGCGGCAAGAATTGGCTGAGATAACCGTAAAATTCAGGATATTTATTCGACGAGATAAATTTAATACGAAATTGAGGCATCGAAATGAAATTCGCGATATGCACGGTGAACGGGACGTGGACAAGGCCAAAAAGAATCGAGGCTCGCAGAAGTATTAAACTGGCCCGATTATTTATTGCGTTTAACGTGCGCATAAATTGATAAAACGAGTATATCATTTTCCAGGAGAGAGGATACGGAATTTTCGTATAAAATCGTCCTGGCTTGGTAGCTTTGCTAGAGTATTCCGGTATCGATAAACCTCGGGAATCGACTTCCGGGTTCTATTATCGAATTCAATCCCGGATAATCTCCGGGTGATCAGGATTCCCAGAAAACGTTACAGAGAATTACAATCCAAGTGTGATATCGCGCTACTGCGCTTCCCAAAAGCCCGGAATGGCGCTTCGAGCAAAATACCATCGCGGGGATATTGGCCTTGAGAAGCCCGACAATATAATCTTGAGATTTTCACGAGGGGCCGTTGGATAAAACCAAGAACGCGGTCAAAGGATGCGCGAAGAATTCCAAAATCGACGAAACATAGCCGCCTCGTTCTCTCGGACGTTTTATGTCGCGACAACGATATTGCTTCTATAAGATGACAGACGTGTCGTCTCCCGACGCTACGCCTCTTGCGCGATGCAACGGACGTGTTATCACGCGAGTCGGTTGTTCCGAAGTGTAACACACCAAAATATTATTCTACGCGAATGCACGTATAAAGATATCTGCAGTGAAATTTTATGTTAATATTTTACATGGCTTTCGACTTGTAACATATTATGTCCCGACCTGTAAAAGCTACTCCGCCACTGGGATTTAAATCTGAGTCACTGCGACACATCAGGGTATTTAAATAAAAGTTCATTGAGTTAATTCGAAAAAGTGTTAACTCCGAAAACGATAGAGGAAGAGAAGGGCAATGATTTCAGGATATTCGGTATTTATGGTTCCTCCGTGTGATAGAATACAAAACAAGGAACTGCGCATAATTCAACATTACGATCTATAGAATAATACCTTGTTCCTTTGCGAATAATTTTTCCTTTGTACCATCCTCGAATCATCCTCCTGAAATCAATGTCCTCATTTTCCAACGCCGCTCCAAAGCGAAGCTCTTAATCTAATAATCAACCGCGCGAGATACGTCGTCCGTGGAATTGCAGGAACGGTATCGCGTCGTAGGATAACGCGTCCGTGGCATCGCACGAGTGGCATGGCGTCGCGACGCCACACGTCTCTGTCACTTTACACAAACAGTATCGTCGTCGCGACATAACGCTTTCAAGAGAACAAAGCGGTTAATAACGGCGCAGCTCTGACGACTTTGGTCGCATTCACCGCTTTCCATTCGTTACGCTCGCCTTTTTATTAGCGAGGCCAGGGATTTTACTTTAAACGCCTCCGTTCGGCCAAATAGGTTTCTTTATAGCCTATGTCCACTCTGTATCCCGTGCATCCTCCCTCCCCGCGCTGTCCTCTTCGGTGTTGTCGGTTTGTCACGCTTGTCCGATTATCGGCGGATTAACCACTGAGCCGAGTCCAGTCAGTGGTAATGCCAGAGACGCGGTCGGCCGCCTGTTCGCCCTCCCCATTATGCGCGGCCAGGCGGCGCTTCTTTTATAATCACAAAAGTCGATAAACCGTTTTAATAAAAATCGATCGGCCTTTTAATTAGCCGGGCCCTGTTCCTCGATTTCGGCCATCGGCTGTATAGCCAGCGCGTTCATTAACGGCCGCTGGGATACCTCGTGTGGAAAACCCGGCCATTTTCTCGGTCGAATTCTCGTCGATTTTTCCTAGCACAAAACGCCCGGTAGTTTCATTCATTAGCGATGTAATGCAATTATAATGAAGGTGGCTGGCACAAAGGCATTCCCTTCACGGTCCGCGAGGTATTTCGAACGACGAGCAATGGGCCCTGTGTCGCATCGCGGAATGCTCAAACGTTCTCCGAGGCGCGAAGGAAAAGTGGTTAACCGTTATGTCCGTAACGAATATCGCCATTTTTGCCCAGGCACCGTGGTTAAACTCGCCCGAAATTCCTCCAGCGGCGATTCCGAGAGGGGCTTGAATTTTTTCCGTCCTAATAACAAGGAACACTGGCCGACGGGAGAATGATGAACGACATGCGTACCGCTGTACGACTGAAAAAAAAAAGAAAAAAGGGAAAATTAGGGGAGTACGCAAAACGATATGTTATTTTGAAGGTCGTCCTAGGTGCGGAGTTGCGACGGCCGGGGAAAAATTCGAGAGCTTAAAAGCGGGCGTGTAACTCAGGCAGGGAAGTTACGTGAAAATGAACGGCGGTGGACGCGTTACATAACTCGTTTGCGACGAACTTGTAACGCCTAACCGCGGGCTAAAGCTAAAAGTTTCGCCGTGCGTGGCGCCTGTTTTGCCCCCTTATAAATTTAAAGGCCCTCAGTCGAAACGGCTCGATGAAAAAATTCCAGGCGTGGCTAGGCCCGTCGCTGCGTCGAGGTTTTATAAAAATTTCCCGGGGGCGCATGAGAATTCCAGGGCAGCAGATATACCCAGGAATTTCGGGCCCTTAACCAGCGCCGAAATGCAACAAATTGAAATTCCCGCGCTGGCGGAACAAAGATACGGGGATTAAAAAACGTCGGTTTATCGACCGAGTTATGCGTACGACGAACGATAAATTCGAAGGGGAATATTCTGGCGACGATGCGAGTACCCAAAATCTTATTATCTTCTGATAATGGTTTCTCGATTTATTAAAAGAGGAAAGATTGAATCGATTAAAAACAAATAACGGGTACGAATAGGCGTGCATGAGATTGGAGTAGAATAAGGGAAAAGATCAAGTCATTGAATTTGATTATATATTCGTTATCGACAACCACGAAAATCTCAGTCTACTGACTTCCATCCAACTCGATCTACGCCTCCGAATTTTAGTAGGTTTTCGAACTACCGTGGCGCTTCGTAATTTAAATATAACCGATCCCATGCGGATAAACCGCCCTTCGAAAGGTTCCAATTTTCGGTCCTCCCCGATCGTTTCGCCAGACGGCTTGCAATTTGTCACGGTTGTCTAACCATTGACGTATTAACCACCTACGGCTGCGAAAATCCGTGGTGTCGGTCGGCCAGCCTTTCAGCCAGGAAGTATACGCTGGCGAATTACCGCCGATCATTAAATTACGCTGATGGCCCCTCCCGGTGATTATCACTGTCCCAGCCTCGTAGATCACAAGCCCGGAAAATACATTTAATGTTGGCCGCGGTGGGAAAGGATTTGACTTTAAAATGTGGCGAAAATTCGCCATATCCGACCAAAACTCGACGCCGCTTGTGGAGGACGTGCGGATCGCGTTGTCAGGTCGATTACCGAGATAAACATTGAGGAAAATTTAACGCCATAGTCGAACGATGATAGTGAACGCCGGCCAAACGAATTTTGCCATTGGTTTTGACGCGAAACTTCAGCGCCACGCGGTTGCGTTGATCGTTGCTTTCGGATTTACTTTCGAAATCGCATTGCGAAAGCATCGTTATTTTGCTAAAAATCATTTATATATATATATAGATACATATAACATATGTACAAAACGCGATTTATTTGCGCAAAATTTTCTTCCACGTATTCCGCCCGAAGGGTTTTATTTATATTCAAAATAAACATCAAATAATGGCGCGCCTATTTTTAAGCGCTAAAGATAACATAGGTGAGTGGATTTTCTAGAGGCTTTAATGTAAGGGGTACCGCAGGCCACTGGTCGTAGAGCCATAAAGCAAAATAAAGTTCATCGTGCTCAAGCGCATGCACGGCGATCGAAGGTTTATCGAACCTGTACTTCCCCGTAGTACGTGAGTCGTTAAATATTTATCGGAAGATGCTCTCCAGGGCGCCCTTCGCGAATGTCAAACGGCCCCGCCATCGTCCCGTAATTCTTCGGCTAACTTTCGCGGCTCGCACATTATTTCCGCTATTTCGTTTCGAGAAAAAAGTTCGACATTAATACGCGAGCGGCGTTTGAAAATTTCTCTCACCCCTTTGCCTTTATTCTCGCTCGAATTACGCATTGCATATTCCGATGAGCATTCGGCTCCGACAAGGGGAGAGAATGGGAGAAAAAGGGGAAGCTGGATGAAAGAAGTTCTTAGCCCCCCGTAAGGTAAAGGTATCTTGGAGTATGACAGAAAACTGATATTTATTCTAGGGATAAGCGTGGGATTTTATTCAGTACAGTTAATTGTGAAGTTTAATTCTTCAAATAGGAATATATATTTTAGTATTGATCTTGCATGGGGCAGGTAACGATGAATATTAAATCTACTTGTCACTGGTCTGTGGAAACATTGAATTTTAATAATATTCTGTGGTTTTTGTCTGTGGAAAAGAAGATGTTAATAATTTTCTTATATGTAGGTGATCGTGAAAGCAAAATGAATTCCTTAACACTTTATTATTGATAATAACTTTTTTTCTAGATATTGCTTTTTATTTGCTCTTTGCATTTCATATGCGTATTTTATTTGATGCATATAAATAGTGCGACGATGTATCGTATTCGACTCGGTATGTTTGGCTGAAGTTATATATAAGTTATGTTGAAACTATCCACGGATTCCATTCATGTCTCCAAAGTCCACATCGAATCCCTCGCTTTCACCACATTTTTCTTTTCCTACTTTCGCACTTTAAGTCCTGTCATTACAGTTGTTGTTATCACCTTTATTGCAAGCTTCGCTACCGGTGCACGTCGTACGCCAGTCGATGCGATATTGCAATCGAGAACTTTCTTCAAGTTTTGTCGCTCGTCGGGTTTTCCTCCTTTCTTTTCAGCTAAAACTTTCCGTCTCCCGCGGACCGCCCCATCATTTTTATTTCCGCCCTCTTTATTTCCACATTTTTTCTTTTCTCCCGTCGCAAGGATTCGCGGTAGCGATGGGATTGAGCGAGGCACAAGGCGCGTATAAATCAGCAAAGATGCTTCGATAGTTTATTCTTATTTATATATTCGAGTGGAATTCGAATCTGGCCTATACTTAAATAAAATCGCTAAGGATAGATCAGATATATGTTAACTTCTGATATTATTTCTATTACAACAAGTGCGTAATATATATATAAATAAAATCTAAAATATACAATAAGATATATAAATAAAAATCAGTGCACCAAAGATCGCATATAGAGACAAGACAAGATAGAATTGAGAGAAAGAGAAATTAATGTGGAATTTATGTACATTTTTCTCGAACATTATTGCAACGAGGATGAGTGATTCGAATAAAATGCACCATTCTTCTATGCAGCTAATTTTGAGAGTAGGAGCAGTGGTTGTCGAACATTGCAACAACGTACTATTCAATAATATCCAACTTCAATATTTCAAACTTCAAAAAGTTCAAACTTCAATATATTTGGGAAACTAGTTCAAAGAATTCATCATATACGGATAATCGCGTATCGTGTCGATTTGGACCTATCAATTCACGCCAGAGCTTAGTCCCATTTCTAGCGGTCGAAAGCCTTGAGAAATTATCGGAGTCGTTGGATAAAGAAGTTGGGGAGGGGAAACTTTGCGCAGACCTGAATCCTTCTCCCCAGAATTATTTAAGACCTGGCTCCCCCTCTTTTCGAAGATCCTTACGGTCTTGGCTTTACGCCATTCCCGAGCGATTTTTAGGCGACTTTGAAAAAATTTAGGATACCTCGGAGGGCCGTGCGGCGATCGATGCGACGCGCTTGCACTTGTCTGATTGCCGGTACAGTTTTGTTTGTCCACTGAATATGTATACCTGTAAATTTGGCAGATTCCGTTCGTCCACCGTGTCGAAATGAATATTCAGCGGCGGGCCGATTTTCAAGGCGGTTTTCGAATAAGAATCAATATCCATCGCGCGCAATTAACCCTTGTCATGGACGCCACGTGGGGATTATTGTTCGCGTTCATATCGTGGTTTTGACAAGCAAATTCAACCGTTTCGATATGACAGAGTAATTAGGGAAGTACTGCAGTGTATGAAAAACAGGAGTAGGTAGATCCATTTTCTGCGGAAACAGTGATATTAAAAACGATACGAATAAGAGCGATAATTGTCTATCGATGATCGTACGTAAAAATGATGTGTCCCCTTTTTTATTCATTTATTATTCATTTCGATAATCAAATCACAGATATGCATATGGCAGCGTGGTCAAAGACGCATTAAAAGAAAGTTCGAGTAGGAATACATTAGTCTTTCGATGCTATGATTATGGTATTATGCATAAGTAGGATTATTATTAGAAGGGCACTAAATATTACAGCACCAAAATACATAAATCTACTCAAAATTAAACACTACAACTTAGTACACTATTATCCTTCACGCACGCTACGAAAAGTCTCGACGAGTATATCAGCGATCAAAACGCCTTGCAATGTCAGTGATCAACATCGACGATCCTGAAGTTGCGGATCTTCAAAATAATTTACGTTCAAGCTCGTGCCTCAGTTTCTACACTAAGCGCTTTCTTTACTTGCACAGTGATTTGATGGAATGTTCCTTCGATTTATCACGATGCTTTCAATTTGTAATTTGTAATTAATAATACCACGGTGCTTGTACCCACCTTTAGATGAATTTTCAGCCGTTCTTCTTCCATCGATAGGACCGAATGGCGCGAGGGCTAAGCGCCAACGTTCTCTGTGCACCAGCCGAGCGACACTCTGCCTCGATTGCTTTCGTCGCGCGCCATACCCGCTTTTTTTTGCCCATCGGGATTTATACGCCCAGGGTTTTGGGATAGAAAAATTGCACGTGGTCGCACGTAAAAAGCGTGGCTTCCGCCAACGAAAGGGGTAGCCGCAAGCAGACCGAGAAACATTGGGTCGCCACATGCTGGAGGCGCGAACCCACTGACTTCGAGGCACGCTCTTCTTTTTACTCCTTCGGCGAGTAACGGCTGACGGGAATAATAACGGCATGCGGAGGTTTCCGAGGCCGACCGGATTAGAGTAGCCGCGTCCTTGTCTTCCTCCCTCCTCCCACGCAGAGTGGTCAAAATTCTAGTTCTACCTGGCCAAGAGTATTTTCGATCATTTCAAAAATCGTTTGATTAAGAAAATGAGGAAATGTAAATTAATTGTGTAAAAATATACGAAGTTGATTAATTATGTAAATGTAAATGATTATAAGATGTAAATATATTCGCGCTTTTATCTTTAAAATTAAAAGGAAGGTGCGAATACACCGATGCTGCTGTAAAAAGCGTACTTTTATAATCAAGAAGTAAGTTAAGAGACTCAATTTTTTGTGTATCTCTTCTATATGAATTACTTAACGACGTCCAAAAAGAAGGAAATGCTACGACGTGCTACGTAATGAGACATTTACAAATTCCAAAAACAATTCTTCGACGCACCATCGCAGAAATCAAGGAAGCAAACCGAGATTCGTACTATTTATCTTAGATTCTAACAATTTAGTCATTTCTACGTTCTTTACTTTATAAATGTAATGAATGTATACATTAAAGAAAAAATTGCACTTTTTGTCACGATTTCTTTTTCCTGGATATATTAAACATCCCAATCCTAATGATCAAGCACCCGGAAAGCGTGGCTCGAGCGACAATAATTTTCGTCCGCCTAGAAACGAAACCTTCATAACCGTGCCAGATTACGCGTGTCGCTCTCGCCCCAAGAATCCGAGATGTTAACGCACCGAAGGAACGAGACTCGCACCTGTGCATTACATACGAGATTACACGTTGCGGCCGGCGATAACCGAGCGATTCTCCGTCTTACTCCGTCGCGAGCTTTCGGGTCGATCGGTCATTGCGAAGATTCGAATCGCGGACTGAGCGGCCAGGGAGTAATTCCAGCGATTCCCCAGGTTCGATCCCATCCGTCAACTCTTGGATTTTACAGCTCCGATGCTAGGATGCTGGCGAGTCGCACTAACAATGGCCGTCTAAACCGAGCGAGCATAGCTCGAGGCGCTGTGGATCATAAAGCAGCGCCGATCCAAATCGTTCTTTAAAGCTATCCAAAGTTCAAACTCGGAGCCTGGCTATTGTGAGAATGGAGGCTCGACGTTCCAGTTAGAAGACCCGAGCTACGTACGATTTATCTCTGTTATTTCCGTTATTTTGCGCTCTATACGCGCAACGCATAACTTTGGACTCTGAGGTATTGATGTTCTCAGAGTCAGTGGAGAGTATGGATTAGAGCTTGTACTAAAAGTGCTGTTCGTGACATTTGAAATCGTGTAAGGTATATTTGTATTGTATATAGGTTTTAAGATGTTTAAAACGATGAGTTTTTTATGCTTGGACATTCTTCGTCATTCTTGTGTCTCGGATAAAGCTGTTTTCCTCATTCTTATGGTATTTATGATACGTGAGGAGTCTCGAGGTATTGTAGGCTTTCACACCTTTCCCACTGTACAACATCGAAGACTTTCTACGATTCTCATTTTTACGTTCTCCTTTGACGGTCGAAACGATCTGAAATTTGCCATGCGTGTCGAAATTGATTCTAGGTGCCCGGGATACGTCACTGGCCATGCGACGGACAGTCTTGAATTCGTGATTGGTGCATCTAGGAGAAAGAACCCGGGAACTAGTTCTCTAAGGGTAGCATTAAAGACTCTGATTTATCCTTATGGACAATATATATGTCCGAGCGAGTAGCATTGCTGCCCGCATGCCCCAGATTCGCCCAAGCGTGAATTTTTCGAAGCCTGCAACGCGTAATTTGGATGACCTCAAAAACTCCGATCGACCCATGCTGTGTTATTATTTATTTGTAGACGGCGCGGAAATCTGTGCGATCATAGCGCTCGAGCTACGAATCCGATCGGTTTATAGCGGTGTGGACATTTCTTTATCCTAATTATAGATCATCATAGGGCATAAACTGTTTTTCTCCATCGGCTGAAGAAAGTGGCCGTGTCACTGATCGAATACGTATAACGATTTATCTCTCGTATTTGCATATCAGGAAAGTACGAGAGAGATTGTCCGCTGACGCAGTTTAGCGTAACTTGCCACCAAAGCTACTAATTTGTGTAAATGAAAACAATAAGGCTGTGCGAAAAAGAGAAGGCTCGATTGCCAGCAGTAGAATTTATTCTAATCGACGTTTGCACGAACCTTATAATCATTATTCTGATTAATCCTATTCCAGAAATCTACCTCTTCAAACATAATCTCCTAATAACTCCTTTGGCATCATATTCATCCTTATAAAAACCATACAAACGCGATATCCGAAGAGTACAGATCGCTCGATGATGAAAAAGTAATAGCACATCAGACAAACGATCGATAACTAATAGATTAAGGAAACTTCTAATCATATCATTCAAATGTCGCGTTATTAAAATGTTTTAAAAATGATTATAAGCTTCTCGAGGATCCTGTTAAGATTCCTACGATTCCTGTCAATATTCTGATCAGTCTCTGGCTTCACGAGCGTACCTTCGATTTGGAATATCATTTTGCCAAGTGCGAGTTGATCGAAGGATGGAAAAATTTTGATGCTATTTTCGTTTGTGACGAGCGAAAAAGTCCAACCGGAGGCAGGAGTAGCGCTTATGCATCGAAAGGCGGAAGGATAGCTGCAACGGCGCTTACTCGCTCCATTGCACGTGCAAATGCGGTTAATGGCGGGACCGTAACACGGTTTGTACGTTTCAGTAGTTACATCTATGACCGACTAAGCGCGCTTTCCTCTCGGATCACGACCTTAAGCGGCTGCGATATTTTCACGACAACTCGTCTCCTATATCGCGGAAACTGCCGCGCATCGAATCTTCGCATTACCGGATTTCATCCGGAGAGATCGTATCGGGACAGCGCGAAAGTTCACTGGCATCGCGGCTTCTTCGTGTTTTCGCCACACCGAAATATCGAAGTGTCTGTTATATCCATGCGAGACCCCAGAAATAACAAAACAAAGTACGATTCCTTACTGATAGTTTATCGATTTTACACTTCACATTCTTCGTACTTATAGTTTTTAAATTGTACGTTTTTGATCACCATCTTTCGTCCAACCGTGGCTCTATCCTTCTCACCTCATCTCTCACGAACGCGAATCGCGGGAAACTTCGTGAATCACGGATATCCGCGAACTAAAAACGTCGATTAGAAACACTTTTACAATTGAAAAGCACCCTTTGTTCAGGAACATCGCTATTCCTGCAGTTATACAATCCCACAGCGTACATATATTGGGTTGTTCGGAAAGTCATTTCGTTAAGTAAAACCACCTGAACCAGTTTTTTGCCAGCAAGGACCAAAACTTTTATGAGAGGAGAATTATGTTACCGCCAGAAAGATGGCAAAAGGTGTTGGACCAGAATGGCCAATATATAATTTAATAAAATATTTATTCATTATACGAAAACTGTCTTTCATGTTCCCCAAAAAACGAAATGACTTTCCG
>JBCFXI010001527.1:3009-49365 GCA_038496175.1 Ampulex compressa | reverse complement strand
TATCCACAAATTGCCAGAAAGGTGGTCAAAATGTGTAGAAAGCAATGGTCGATACTTTGAATAAAATTTTTTTACTTTCCCATTCAAAATTGGTGTTTCATTTTCACAAAAAAAACGTTCACTTCGTACAGGTACACTTGATATATATACGTAAATAAAATATTTGAAAATATTGCTATGTAAATTAATTATTGCGTAATCAAAATTTTGAAAAATCTGTTATTAAATTAAAAATTAATAGTCTAAATTAATTTCTGTATCGTGTTTGGGAAAGCAATTTCTGGAAAAACATCGTGAGGTTTCGAATTACATATTTTGTATAAAATTTTGTTTATGCGGTTCCTATTCACCGCACGAATAATTTTTTTTTCCCAATGTATTGTGAACTACGCTTTTTATAGCTTCTTATGAAGTTTCGGAATATTTTTTTTCTACGCTTTCTTTCATGCGGTCCCTATCCTACGTACAAAAACAAGTTTGAGCGTACAACCTAAGTATGTTACAAATGAATCGAATGGTACGTGAAGTTGGAAATCCGTTTGGCCGGTTGCGCCACGGACCAAAATGCCGTCAGCTATCATGTTGATCGCAGGTGTATCCGACAGTAGTACGTATGGACGACCCATAAAACATTTCTCATCTGACTGTGCAAGAGCATCGTCCCGTTTGTCATGAAATATAGAACGGCGTTCAGTTATACGGCCGACTGGCGATTAATTATTTCACAATTAAACAACTCATCGCCGAGAAATTAATTAACTCCGATAAGAGAAGTTCTGCCCTTTTGCAGAAACCTTGTTAAAAGCTGATGTATTTAAAAATGGATATACCATGAACTACAGAAAGCGTTGATTTCCTGAAGATTACATAGAATTCAAAGAACGTTAATTATACATGTCTAAAACCTTTGAAGGGAAAAAGAATCTGCTTCCATACGATGCACCTTTCTCTATCACTTCCGCGCCTTTTTTAAATAATTTTCACGTATAATCGATATCCCTCACAAAGGAGTTATTCATTTAATCTTAATTGATTACCTTTGAACATAATGCCACACGTCAAGCGGTCAATGTTAACATCCAGAAATGATTCCACGCATCAATGTGGAGAACTTCAGAACTTACATCTCTTGCTCGTGTGATTAGAAAAAGAAGAATTCTTTCTCTATGCTATTGTGTTGATATAGTGAACTACCATTTAACAGTGTCTTGCGATAATTAGCTTCTCGAATCGTGACTAGCTGAATGTGCACAGTTTATCGAAACAAGATCGTTACAGTAGTTTACAGTGAGTACCGTTATGACACTACTCATTTGCTTCCATCGCCTGTCATTTCGAATCAAGTCAATTGAAACGGAATCGCGCTAACTTTGCCGAAGTCGGATGCCTCGTTTAACATACCTCGCCCCACGTCTTCCTAATCGAGATTAACGTACCCGTGGTCAATCACCGAGATATGAGCTCAACGTGTCTACGTCCGATCGACGAAGTTAAGATCAAAATAGCCTTATTCAACCGCCAAAGTTAGGACCGAAGTATATTTGTTCCAGCGGCGAAGCTACGATCGGAATATCTTCGCTCGATCGCCAAAGTTATGGCCAAAGTGTCTTCCTCTGAGCGCCAAAGTTGGGATCGGGGTATCTTTGTTTCGTCCTCGAAGTTAGGATCGCAAATATCTTTCTTCGGTGGCAAAAGTTAGGATCAAGAAATTGTAAGAATATATAGTACATTTATATTGTACACAGTGTATACTGGCAAAAAGGAGAGAATGCGAGATGCACGCACCTCTTCTGTGTGTATAGTGTCTTTTGTTCGTCAGTTAGCTTCGTTCCCCTAAGCATCACGCGCGACAGGTAAATATCTTATTGAGTCCTTGAATAAGTTCTCGCTGTTTCGCTCATACGACACCCAATGTCGTTACTTCTGGATCATTCCTTATGTTTTCAAACGTTTGGAAACTTGTGTCATCTACTCGTGATGATTTTGCAAGTCCAGCTAGAGTATGACGTGGGTCTTCGTTAAGTAATTCCTCCAATTCTTGGTCTTCATTCTCGGTGCGCCAGAATGTTCTTTATCTCCAAGATTAAAATGATTTTTTATGAAGCGTCCAAACCAGTCTCTGCATGTAGTTTCGGAGGAGATTTATTTTGAATAAAATAGCGCGATAAAATTCTCCGCAACTACTCTTTACTTGGCACAAAACTCGACGTTTTTCGACTGAGAAAGAAAACATTATTTACACTGTGGCGAACAAACATACACTGAAGTTCAAGCGTACCGACAGTACTTCCTTATAGATGCGTTACAATCCGAAATTACATGCACATAGTCCTGGTAATACCATCTGTTAGGAAACACCGAAAACTTATCGAAGGTCCTAATATTAATAAACCATCCCTTTGCTATCCGTACTCCCACTATTGTCATTCCAAGTTATTCCCCAATCCTATCAGAAATCTTTCTCCATCAAGCTGGCTGCCAAACATGCACTGTGTTCGCAACGCGTATTTTCAATACGCATAAAGCAGAAGCAATTCTTCGAATCCGCGGACTGCCTTTCAAAGCGACACGGACGGATTGCAGAAATTCCGGGGTTCGAGATTTGGGCGTGGAACCGCAGGAAAATAATTATAGCCAGCGCAGGGGCCGTGCTTTATCATTCGGTCATTACGGCGACGGATCGAATGAATAAATTTAATTATCGCTGGGGCCGTGCGGAAGGCGCGCCAGGACGCATTACCGCGATTATACGATCCGCTCATTAATTTAGGCATATCCAACGTGTGGGAGTTTGCCAACGCGCCGTGTTCCGCGATATTGAAGTAACACCAACGATATCTCGTGCGCTAATATTTTGCTAATCCCCCGCTAACATATCGAGGCGACTGCTGATTCGAATTATATCATTTCACGAATTCTTTGCAGAACCATTTTACGCTGAATCTATTTGATGTTTCATGCATGCATATTTTTACCACGATAGTCTTCAAAAAGTGATATATTTTATAATGTATGTACAGCAAAAATAGTTACTTTAGTGCAGTTTGACTCATGAATATAACGATTTCGTTCAGACAATGTTGTGTTCAAGGAGATTTTCCAGAAAGTTTAAGAAAGATTACTTGACACATCGTGATATGCTTAATGTTAAATGATATTCTCCTAAAGTCTCTAATTCCACATAATTTTACATAAATTTTTGTTAATCGACTTTTTAATCCAATGTAGTGTACCATATGTAGTTTCCAGGATGCAGCTTGTTAACTCCGTTTGCCTTCCACGGGCTATTCAATATTTTTTACTGCTTCAAGTACTTGGGTGCGTATTGTTCTATTCTATTGTTTAGTCGCTGTCGGTGGTAGAAAATGCGAGTAAAATGAATTAAAAGAATGTAGTAAAATAATTATTAAACAAAATTGATAAAATTAATTTTAAAGTGGAATTAAAGGTAAATTTGTTATTTCTCCTGTTTAAATATAATGTTTTGTCTTTTGTTTAGGTATAATCTATGCAGGGGTTTAACTTCGTCGCAAATTGGAAAGCGATTTTCTTGCAGTCGTTACCAGTTATGAACGAACTTAAAAATTCCAGGATGAGCTTCGATCTTCTATATCTAGTTACTACTTTTTACTTAGTACAAAGTCGTGGTAGGTTTAATGTTAAATGCAATCACAGGATGTGGTCAGTTTATTACAGATGTACAAAATGTTCACGTGGTGTCACGAATCTAGAATAGCTTTTTCATCGTTGTTAATTTATTTGTATTTTACGTGTATACTTGTCTTTAACCAGCAAATTACTTTTATATTATACATTCCAGACGAACAAATTGAATCAGATCTGAAAATTCATACACGAAGAATTATTCAAATTTCTAGCTAGTATTAGTCACCTTTGGTACGTTTCTATAGGAGTTTAATCATCTAACGATCCATAAACCTGAAATAATATATGTAGTCCGTGTAAACTTTGTGCTAAGTATCCTCTCAAGCAAATTTAAACACAACCTAACTATTCGCAGAATAGGGATTATACTGGCAGCCCAAGTTAAAATCGCATTTAGTATACGCTTATACGAATTTAAGCAAAGCGAACAATCGCAGTCGAGAAATTACATCCCTAGTCCATATCAAGCTCGTATTTGATATTCTCCTACACACATTTAATCAAATATTACACCGGCAACGCGGTCATCATATTCATCTCCTCTGCAAAAGTTGCTTAAATTCTTTCAAACGAGATTAACCAAATCTACCCGCCGCGCAGAAACCATGCTCGTTCTACGTGTTAAACTCATGCTTAACACTAAACCTTACCAGACACTTTTTGGACATATTAATGTATACCACGTATATTGTTAAAGTAAAAGGCTAATAAGAGGAGATGTCGATGGATCGATAGAATGATTCACATTCCGCGGTAGAATCATGAAAAACTTATGAAGTACAGCAATTTTATTAAGCAGCGGCTGATCGGTCATTTCGACCGCTTTGGTATTGCAAGAGTGTTGATTGCGATTGGTTTTCGGACTTCACGTGCAGTTAAGACGACGTAGCGTGACGCGTAATGTAAAAAGGGCAGCAGCGGGCAGTGCTTGTTCTACTGTCAATGAGGTTACGTGTAATTCATTGAGACTAAATATATTCATTCTATAAATATATTCATTGCTTTTATATTATTGCGCCCTGTGTAATAATTTAAACGGCCTTTCGAAGACTGCTAAGTATTCCTACTGCTTCATCGTTTCTATCCCTTACAATTTCAGAAGTCGAATAACAAACTGTTCACTTTTGTTCTTACAATGATAGAGTCAGGGCGGTATGCATTACCATAGTTTCGAAATTCTATTTAATTAAATCCAGCGTTACAAAGTATTTGCTCGAGCTTGGGATTCCATACACATCCTGTATCTTTGAATTGCTTCTGTCCAAAATTCGTCGCACATTCTTAGATTAATTCAAGTTTCGCGAATTGTTTAACATAATCGTAAATTATGAATTGCCATAGTAGGTGGCCTACCGTCATTGAGATTGCATGTAATTCTTTGAGACTAAATACATATATATATATGCGTCCGGTGTAATCATTTAAATGGCTTTCCGAAGACTCCTAAGTATCTCTGGTGTCTTATCGTTTTTATTCCTGACAAACTTAAGAAGTGGGATTGCCACAATATCAGCCACAAATATCAGGAGTGACATAATCCCTCTGTTCCACAAACTCCAGAAGTCGGAATAATCTCTCTTTCTCACAAACATCAAAAGTGGAATAACCTCCCACAATGATTTCAGAAGTGGCAATCTATCTCACTTTACAGTATTAACCAGTTAACTGTATTCGACGTGTATTCACGTCAATCCAGAACTTTACTTCGGTGATTAAGCTTTTCAACCAGAAATCGTTAATTTTCTATCGAATACGAATGTAGGCCTTCCTCATATTGCTTTACTTCTTTCGTAAAATTTATAATAGGATCATTTCGACGTGTATACTCGCCATTGCTTGACTTTAAAACTAAATTCCGCAGTTAACTGGCTAATATGCACTGCTGTTACGTGGAAAAAAACGAACTCGATATTACATGCATCCAACGTGCGTGTCCGTTTATTGCCTTGTGTCAGACCCTTCGTAAGCATCTAACAAAAAGCGAGAACTTCAGCTTTGGAATCATATTCGTAACCCGGGCTGAAGTCGCGCTTGGTATTCTTCTGGCATGGAGACAGGTTGACGTGTTTGAGCGGCGACCAACGTGCAGTCGGTGTCCTGACGTTTATAAACGAGCCCCGTGTATTTCCTTGGGCATTAAGGCAGAATAGGCGAACGATGAGGCGGGCACAGGTTATGCGATCCGAAGCGGGAGTTTAGTAGCATCCTCACGGAGGCGCATTATGGTGATTATATAACCGGTTAATTGATTTTCGCGTACGCGATGCGTGCACGCGGCTGACATGACTGGCTCTGCATTAACAAGCGTACACTATGTTTATGCAGCGTGCAAATTTGTAAAGCCCCTCTTCCACTTATGTATGTTGGTCCGCTCGCACTGCTTAAATCCCTGGACAGTAGGAACTTTCGATAATTTTGTTTTCTTCGGGAACAAGAAGAAAAAGATGATCCGTAAGCATGGATAATTATACAGAACAGAAAGATGTACAGTTCTAGAAAGTACCGGTGAAATTTTTTAGAAGCTTTTTTATATCAAGGACACATAAATGTTTTACTCATTTCTTTACAAGGCTTTGCTTTATTCTTATAAAGTATGACGTGGAAATATATCGGATTATTCCTCGAGAGCTAGAAGAAAATAATGGAAAATGATCTTAAATATATATTGTAAATCAAATTTGATTTTGCATATAACAACGATTGAATCGAAGCTTATATAAGAATGGCTGAATTATGTAAATATGTAGATGGTGCTTCGACTTCAAGTTATAAATCCTTTATTATGTGTGAAGGATCTGTACAAATTTCTAACGAGGCTACTGACGTAAATGCTATCATTATTTCCTTCTATTAATAGCAAATAATATCGACATCTATTCTGAATTGTTAAATTAGTTTTTTACCATATGAAAGTTGCATAAGCCTCATGAACATAAATCCAATTGTCGCTGTAGTAATTCCCAATGCATAAATATTGGCGAGTTCAAATACATTCTTTAATCCTCCAAAGATTTTTTACATAACTCTATCCAGAAGTTGTCACACTTGTAAGTTGGAATAGATAGGTTTTTCCACGTATTTTTGCATTATATTATTTTTAACTTTAATGTAAGCTGCATTATTTCTTAGAATGTAGCCTCTTATTTCTTAAAACACGTTTCATTTCTAGAACTAGGCCGCTATTCACATAAGTTGCACTGTATTCTACAACTTGGTTACTCATACCGATTAAAAATTCCACTAAACGTTTAGATCACGAATGATCCTAATTTCGAAAAGAAGGTGACGATACAAACGAAGTCTGACCGTTGCGATTATACAAATTGCTGATTAATTCGACCAAATCTAATCTCAATGCAACCACTCCTGTGCCAATGCGATCCGATCCGCAATGTTGATGCCGAATTGATTGCATACCGGCAATTGGAAATTTGCCACAGCAATTACCCAGGGGAAACGATTCGAGTATATAATCAATTTTGTGTAAGGGATAGAAACAATAAAGCACCAGGGATACTTAAGAGTCTTCTGAAGACCGTTTAAATGATTACCACAGGACGCAATAATGTAAATGACAATGAATATATATATTTAGTCTCAACGAGTTACATGTGATTTCAGTGACGGTAGGACAAACACTGTCCGTTGCTGCTCTTTTTACATTACGTGTCACGCTGCGTCGTCTCAAAGGTACGTGGAGTCCAAAACCTAATCGACATCAAAATATACCGCTCGTTATTGCTGCGCCTGAGACATAGCGTAAACTCTTACATTTGTTAGATAAATACAAATCACTAAAGTGTTTGGCGAGAAAAAAAGGGGATCTGAGTGCAACGAATATTCTGAAAGAACAGACACGAGGTCCAACGATCATTTTTCTTAAGCGGATTTTTATGCTGAAAAGCGCAAGGCCAAGCGAGCGTAAACGCGAAAATTCTCTTCTCATATATATATTGAATGCGCAACAAATTTGGTTAACACGCTTGCTCATAAATTTGAGGAAATGGCGAGGTGAAACTTATAAGCGAGGGAAAAATTTGAAAAAGTGTGTAGATTCGCCGGCGTTAACAGATTGCTTTGGATGTAGAACAAACGCTGAACCTAGACATCGGTGTTCGATATTCTCTCTGAGACCTAAATTCTAGAAGGTCCAAGAGAAGAATTTCGAGTACGTGTGCAGTGTCGTCCGCAGGATAAATCTTAAACGACAGTACGTTTTTCAGAAGAGAGACGCACTGAAAAATTGATAGCATTGATAAATACGTTGTTTTTTGCAGACTTTGTATAAAATTTTTCGTATTAGAATTTATAAATTACATATTTCAGTGTCGGTCGTTTTCACGACAGATTTTAGGTTACATATGCAGTGCAGATGAAGTTTTCTTATAGTTTTTATGACGCACTGTTTGAGATTATCCAACTCAGAGGATTAAAATGTCTGAACGTATTCGGGGAAAAAAGGTGTTAGGGTAATTTGGGTTAATATTTATGAGGAGATGCTAAAAAGGATTCTGTGGAAAACGACGAGGTGCTAGAAACCGGCGACGCACCGTAGAAACTTCTGGCATCACGTGTGTGCGATTATTCACAAAACAAGTTCATACACTAATAGAGTTTACGCAAAACACACAACAATGATAATATACTCAGAATGAACAATGAGGCGCACTTGAGAAGGCGTAAATTCCTTAAGTAATGAGAATGAAGTCCTTAAGAGTTCAACATGCAACTCACCGAACAAAGATGAACGTAATTCGCAGAGATCTTAAGTGCCACAAGTCGAAACATGTCCAGAAACTGTTATTAACCAGATGATAAATCATGGGTCCTCGTGAACACATAAAACCGATTGAGAACAACGGTTTCAGTGATGCTGACATTGGTATTGATTAGCAAAAGGTGTATGAATAAAAATATTGTATTTCTCAGACATGCAAATATGTTCTAAATTACGTTTTTCAGACGAATGAAATCAAGAAATCGTTTGAGAGATGAGATGAACAAATTTGAAATGCGTTTTCTAAGCATGATAATGGTATAACTGTAAAATAGAAATCGAATTTTGTTGGTAGTGTTGCTTGATGGTGTTTATAAATATTGGGTAATGATGGGGTGTAATTGCGCGCGAGAGAGAACCACGTTATTTACGATAATCGTATGCAAATCGTTATTGCAAACAAACTTTAGGTCGTTATACCCAAACACACATATTTCAAGTTAACTTTGTGGAATGCAGTCCTCCATGTACGTATTCACTGAGAATCAGATTTGATACAAGTGATCGTGAACTAGTTTACGAGTTTGAGAGTTTAAACTTCCTCGTCCAAGATTTGGCGTGATTATTATCCAACAAATCTTTTACCACTATATATCTTTTCAAAGACGTATTATATGTATACATATAACGAATCTCATGCATTTATTTGTAATCATGTTTTCACAAATTGTACCATATGGGTTTAATAATTTTCTATATAAGCAATTTTCGGTGCTGGTATAGTACGCCTCCTATCAACAATAATAATATGTATCATATGTGCTATTTCATCAAGATAATTTTCTCGTCATGTGGATGTACATTCTCTTTAAACTGATTTATCTTTTAGCAAAATCATATCAATACACTAAACACACAACCCCCAAGAGATTACACAAATTATGACAGTAAAGTGTACACTATACCAGTACCTAATTTCTTATACAAGTACAAAGAAATAATTCTTTTATTGTACACATTACACTTTTAGCAGAATTATGGCCATCGTGGAATACATTTTTTTGACTAATCGATCTACACTAAATAACTGGTTAGCGAATTTCAATTTTCCGTGCATGCGTTTATAAGAAATTTGTTACAAGCAATGGTTTACCATTCGGTCGATCGGTTCGCTGGCGTCAAACGCAGCTGTTCTGCGGGCGCAGACAGCGGAATGGATCGTCGGTTAGTTTTATCGCGAGATGGCTTTAACGTTAGCCACGCCTGTGTTTAACGATGCGTGAAAGGAAAAAAAACTGTTAGCCTAAAAAAAGTTTGGCTAAGAAGAAACCCGAAGGTTGGATGGCTGTATGCGCGGTAGCAAGCGACGTCGAGGAAAATCTAATTTGTGTAATGCTCAAGAAGTAAAGCGCCGATTTAACGCGATCTGCAGCGAGCGCTGAATAATTCACTTATGTTTCCTGGAATGAGTGTACAGTAGAACAGACCGACAGGCGCCTCGCGATTATATAAGGCGAATTGTGTGTTTTTTAAAGTATTGGGTATTGTAACTTTTATTTCATGTTTATTACCATATAAATATGGAGGATTTCTAAGAGTGTGGCGTCTCAATTTGTCGCAACGCGTTCGTGCTTTACTGCCTAAACTCTTATTAATAGGCTTGTAGTGTGAATAAGCAAGTGGGTGTGTGTGTGTGTGTGTGTGTGTGGCCGAAATGCGTGGGAAAGGACAAAAGAAGCAGTAGTGAAAAGCGAACATTGAGAATTGGATCGTGTAGAATAATGTAAAGCATTGTTAATATTTGGAAATATTTAATCACTTTAAACACTGATCCCTACAAATACATTTTGCTGTTGGTCCAATGTGTGTTCTTTTTTCGTACTTGATTGTAGTATTGTTTCTTTTTTTTCACATTCACACCGATGAAACAGAATGTGAAAACTTGTGATGAAGCAAAAGCTCTTCGCTGCAAACTTTAAGTAAAACTATTTTTCACCGAGTATTTTAATACACATTTGGCACTAATTTTTCAAAATTACATCGTTCCATAAAGGCACGAAGCAAATAGCGAGTGTAGAAAATTTAGTGTTCGGTGAAAATGGATTAATTTACCCATTAATTACGATTATTGAACACGGATGATAATTAGATCTAACCATCAAAAGAGATGCATGTATATATATATATATTCAAATACAATAATTATAAGTAACTGTATATGCAAAATACTAATTTGTTGTAAACAATATATTAATTACTTATTAATGCGTAAAATAATTATAAGTATCTTTACAACGCAGAAGATAATTTTTCTCAGAATATGATCTTTAAACTCAAATATTCAAAGATCTATGATACTAAATGTAAACAACTAACCGCAGTTAAGTATATACTCTCGCGGCATATTTCGTCTGAAATTTGCCACAAATAAGAAATCCAGTGTTAAACATTTTTTTCAAAGCTTATTTATCAAAGATAGGTATCCTGCTAAAGTATCTCATGTAAAGCGGATAAATCAAACACGGTGTGCCTGTCGAAGATATACACGTAGTCAGTCAGTTGGTCCGTTAGGTTTATAAGAAAGTAATCGGCGAACATAAATCTTTTACTTGCCTCTTTTACGAGAATAGAATATAGATCGATGCCAATCAAACGGTGAGAAATGGCAACGGTATGCGTAGTTCGCAAGAATAATTCTTTTACTCCTAACGTCATTAATCAAAGGTAAATGGAGTTGAATCGAAACGGTAAAAATGGATGGACGCCGAAATGGATGAATGCCCTGAGGAACTGAAATATAGCATCTCAATGTGGCAAGCTTCTCGATAATCTTTAACGGTCAGAATTTTCGAGATAATATTTGCTTTAATATAAAATTATAAACAGGAGAAGCCCTAGGCTAGGAATTTCCCAGTGGCGTCTACTCTCTGTATAGTAATTAGAGAAAGCTAAGCTCAATAAAAGTTAATCGTAATCCTGTAACTTCCTAAAATATCAGCTGTAGAATCATAATGTTTCGTCGTACAATAACAGTGTTTCGAGAAACAATAGATTTTGCTACTACGTATTTTCTTTAACATTCATTGCAAGAACCAGCGTATAAAAAGAAATTTGGAACTACACACGGATTTTCTAACGTACGTATATACACACTCATGACGCAGTACTTTCATCCCACGATATACCGAAACTTATTATGCAATCTTTTACCAAACTCCAGGAGCATAAATACACCCTAATTCAACACGCGCTAAAACCTCGAGGAAGAAAAACTACTGTCGCCATTCAGAATCTCGAGGCAAATAATTACCGAAAAATAAAAATGCTTCCATTCGTACAAGCGGTACAAAATTGAGTCTTGTTGCAGAATAATGAAACGCGGGCTACGGAGAAATCCGGATGCTAGAAAATATAAAAAGAGCATAAGAATAATAGAAAAAGGAGTACCGTGCCAAATCTAATTTGTATCGTTGGAGTTTGAAGCACCGACTTAAGCGCAACCGCGGATTTGCGGATGTCGCGCGGCCGAAAATTCTCGACTACGCCGCGGCGTATATGCAAATCCCGGCTCGGAAGTGGGCGAAATACTGTTTAGCAGAAAATGCTTTATTCGCGCCCCTCGTCGTCGGCTTCGTCGCCGTGCCCTCTTATTTTAATTACGCGTTTATTTAAATTTCCAGGGAACAAAGAGCAGCGACCCGACGGGCCGTGGGTTGTAGCACTTCTTGGGTCTTCAAAAGGTTCCAACGGTACACTTCATTAGGGAGCACTAGCGTTTCCCCATAGCTACCCCCTCTCGTGGCTACTTTATCGATTTATTATGCCGACCTTAATGTTAAAGTCACTATCCTCGATACGGGTTTTGCACTACAAATTCGCCCTTTTGCAATTCGAATTTCCCACTTTGTGAAACAGAAAACCTCTTGCTATTCATATCCTTCTAGAACATAAAAATGTCCGATCCAGAGTTATTATTACGATAGGGAAATTCGATTGTGTATGTATAATGATCTTTTTATTTAAATTCATTTTTCGGCACCGACTGCTAAGGTCATTTGGCTATAATGATACTTGAACAGCAATATAAATAATATAAAGTGGCAAAATGCCAAATGTTCTCGAATTCATCTCTAATGGGTCTCCGCTTGCTGCGCGGGATAACTTTACATATGTATTTATGAAATAATTACTGTAATCTGTGGGAGCAATAGTCATAACAGGACGATTAATCCCATATCACTATTGCTGGTTGCATAGCTATTACTTGAAGCATTAGCCAAAGAACTCCTCGCCAAACATTTAATTTTTGAGAACACTTCTTTGATAAAAAAAAGAAAAACTCGATTGCCAAAGGGGCGAATTATATTCGCAAAAGATTGAATTTCAAGTGCAGAGGGGTGAATTTTAAGTGAAAAATCTGAGATAAAATGAAGAAAGAATGGTTCATGGTCTGTCAATTCATTGATGTTTAGCATAAATGAATAAGTAACACCGCTTGCCTGCGATACACAGAATGTACCTATATAATGTGTATCTATAAATTGTTAAGCCGAATAACGATTGAACCGATATTTTAATTTAATGACCAACATGTGTATTTATTACAGTACGCTTTATAAAGCATTGTAAATTTGAAAATTTTCGAGCAAGTTTCGTGCGTTTACTCGTTTTATTTATTAGACTGATTGTAATTTACAAATGTCAAGAACCATCATTTCGGTATTAATCACTAATGCATCGAGAAACAAATTTCTGTTTGTACGTTATTTTATTTCACAGTTTTATGATACCAGAAGCAAACCTGCTGCGATTATACAAAATGTATGGAGTTTAACGTTGCTATTTTTATAGCTTGGTAATATTCATTTACTTTAATGTGAGATATGTACGTTTGTTCTGATATAATTTGTTGAGTATTCACAGATGCAGGGTTTCCAACGTGATTGCCATTGGAAACAAATTATATCCCATTAAATAAAACAATCAATGAAAAATATATGAAAAAAAATATTTATGAATACTAATCAAGATACATAATTCATAGCTCCAAGTTTCATCTAGTAGTTACTTAGCAATTGTAATTTATGATATATCTCTACCATTCCTCAATTATCTTCGTAATAATATATGTATATCTATATCTTTATAATTGATCCACGATATTCACGTGATTAATTCATCAATTTACACAAATATTTATTAGGTTGGCTCATAAGTGTGAAAAATAAAATACTTTGGCAATGCGTTCATGTTATTCAATAAAGACCTATGTGTCTAAAAAATAGCGTGTTTAGTTTTTTTATACCGATACACTTTCCCTTCTCTCCACGTTATTAAAATAGAGTGTCAAGTCGATAAAAAAGAGCGTTTTCAACAACTTCCGCTTTTTTCCTTTAATCGAGGTGCCAAAACCACAGAAGCTGCTGCAGAGATTTGTGAAGTATATGGCGAAGAAGCGATGCCTCTTAGGACGGCTCAAAATTGGTTTAAGCGGTTCAAAGACGGCGATTTCGACCTCAAAGACAGGCATCGCACCGGACACCCTCTTCGGTTCGATGAGGAGCGACCGAATCAGTTTATTCGTGTTGTCGTTCAAAGCATGCGGAACCTGTGCGCCTAACTTTTGAACCTTTCCCATTGAGCAAAATTGACGCTCTATGATACTGTGAGCGCATTCCATTATTTCTGTTAATTCCCTCGTCGCTTGACGCAGATCTTCGTGAATAAGCTGATTCTGTCGCTTCTCGTCGAACTGACCGGGGCATCCTGTGCGATACATGTTTTTGTGGTCGAAATTACCGCCTTTGAATCGCTTAAACTAATTTTGAGCCGTCTCAAGAGACATTGCTTCTTCGATATACACTATACAAATCTTTCGAACAGCTTTTGTAGCTTAGGCATCTCGATAAAGCGCAAAAAGCAATTGAAAATGCTTTTTTTGTCGACTTGACACTCCATTTTAATGACCTGAACAGAACAGAAAGTACATCGAAATAAAAACTAAACACACTGTTTTGTAGAGAACATAATTCTCTATCGAATGATAGACAACGCATTGCTGAAACATTTTATTTTTCATTCAAAATTTTCATTATAAAAAAAACGTCAGGATTTATGGATCAATTTGGTATAATGCCCGTGATGACTTTAAATCGCTACCATTAAACTGCATAGGTCTATACACGCTAAATATGCAGGAAATGTATGATTAATATATGAAATATGGAAACATGTATTACAATTATGCTACACATAACATACAGTATAACAAGTTTGTTTCGAAATATTTATTTCGCTTTGAAATATATATTTCACAATATTCTTCATAATTATTCTAATACAACAGCAAGCGATCATGGTGCAATGAACCATAGGTAGCCTTCGTAAATTCCTAGTTGCGCTGTTTGGTAACGTTTCCCCGCCAAAATCAATATAAACGCGAACAATAACCGTCATGCATGCCTAAATTATAGAACCGAACTGTGATTGCATAATTCATTGCCTCCAATTTTTTAAACCCGATGGGCAAAGTTTCGTTAATCCAAGCTCCCTGCTTTCCTGTTACCAGATGTGCAATCTACTCTCCCACTTCATCATCGGTTACATCCTTCGAAAATTCATGTATAAAGCTATCTCGTGCCATTCTTTATCGCCCGTTCACCGGAATTATAGCAATCATGCATGTAATTTCTCATAAATTACGATCAGACGATCCAGGAATTAATTTCATCACACCGCTCGCACGTAGATCGTCCGCGATACCATCAGCAGTAACGACTCTGCACAAAAGTTTTTGTCCCCAAGTGTAACGGCGGTTATCGCGGATACGCGGATATTCAGTTGCGTTATAAATCCAATATTCGGAAACTGGGTAGCGGCAGATCCGACGGCGCGATTCATTACAAGTTCCTCGCGCAACATGCAAATCCCTGCATCGGCTTTGATACGCGAAAACAAAGTTGTGCGTCCGTTTTTCAAAGCGTCCCGAAGGCGTGTCGCTTTAAAGGCGATCTGCTTTATCGGGCGTATATTTTAAAGCCGGCCCGTAATGAAATATTACTTTGTAGCCTGGCGAGTTCATACGCGTCGAAGAATATTCATTGCATTCGTAACGAGCGTACGAATGATACTTACGTAAAAAATCTATGATCGAGGTATAATAAGATTGTTAGTGCGTTCGCTGTAAGTGCTTAGTGTGTTCGATGTAAGTGCTCGTTCGAAAATTTCTTTAAGAACAAGTAGTGATTCGTGTGGTTTCATTTAACTGTTATAATTATTCGTCTATTTATTAGTTTGTTATAATTATTCGCCAATACAATTATTCGTCCACTCCATTTGGTCTTATGGAGGCCACACCATTTTTCTTAATACGATCTGATTTACCGCCTTAATGTTTACTATTTTGTAATATCACTTCCATTTAAAAAGTTAGAATTCGGTAATGATTTTAAATCATTGAGGATTGCATCAGTAGCCGAAAATTATTATTACTCCACACAAAAATAATCGATACAGTCGACTGAATTTCCAGCTCCATAAGACCAGATGGAAGATTCAGTGATAGTGTGGATAACGCTAGATAAGGCCACATGAATCATTACTTGTTCTTAATTATAACAAATATCCAGGGATAAACGACAGTGTCAGCGATATCCTGTTTTTCTTCGCGTCGACGTTTGTAAGATTCAAGACTGCATTGGTATTTATTTTGGTCATACGTGCATCGATAATCGGTACATAGATACATCGGTGTTTTGCATGGCCAAAATAAATAAGAATTCTTAAATTATCAATACGCAAGAGAGTCTGGATGTATGTATGCATATATGCATACCCAGGAATATATGTAGTAAAATTGTTGTTGGTCAAAATATGGTTTATTTAAAAGTTTAAAATATGAACATAAACTATTAAGACTATTGACAACAGGTGAGAATTGAGGTTTATTATAGAATTTATCGTCGTACTTTTTTGTTTCTCCACCACATTCTCCAAGATTCTGTAAGAAATACTTTACTCGCAAAACTCAACACCTTTTTTCAAACTGCACTCCTAGACTGCTCAGACCAGACTGACTTGCAGTGCTCTACACAGCGTCTTAGTCACGCATTTTTCACACACAAATACGCATACATCCTCATGCGTTCGAGGGAACAGGACACTCGAAATTTTTATGCGCCTTGTACAGGATGATTCTGTGATGATGTTAGAAACTTTCAGGGACGATTAAGAAGGACATAAATCTGATATAAGGAACCTGTTGTTGAAACAAACTCCAGGGTTGTTCGTCCGCGTACGACAGAACTTTTTACGACGTTGTGATGCTTGCATCAGGGCTAAAGGGCACCATTTTGAATACCACTCTTATAATACAGTAAGTATGGCGCGTGTAAATGTACTGTACGTACAGCGCGTACAGAGAAATAAAGTACAGATATTTGTACGTTCTCCTACTCTCACGTTCATAGGTATCCCAAAACAACTTTTGCCTGTCATTCCCGAAGGAGACGTTTCCGGACCTTTTTTTTTATAATTTTTTTTTTTATATCAGATGCATTCGTCCTTTTTAATCGTACTTGAAAGTTTCTAACATCATCACGGTTTCACCCTGTATACATTACGACGTGACCTCTAAGGCTGCATTATTACGATAGATTACTTCTATCTCGAGCAAACACACTCTGAACACCGTTGAAAATTCTCGCGTACCACGTATAATGTGAAAGATGATATGCGACAGGGTATTCCGATAGCGTTCAATAGAGCAACGGAAGGGCACTAAGGTTTAAACAGTTTAATCATAGGAAACATAAGAAAGCCGTAAGTTAATTAATGCTAATTAAAATCAGCATTTTATATTGCGTCGCTTAG
Organism: Ampulex compressa; assembly: GCA_038496175.1. NCBI lineage: Eukaryota > Metazoa > Arthropoda > Insecta > Hymenoptera > Ampulicidae > Ampulex > Ampulex compressa. The sequence goes on along the minus strand of JBCFXI010001527.1, from coordinate 32,111 downwards.
AATCGCAATAGTTTTTCAAACTCCGCTTGTCTTACGCAGCTCTTAGTTCCGCATTGACTTTTCGACATCTTTGTGACGAGTGTCGTGATCGCACTAACGTCTTTTGTTCAAAACGACGTTTAGCCTTAAGTGAAAACGTTTTACACGCGCAAGCACAGAAGCAAATATTTGTACGCATCATTCTTGCATCTTACAATAATGTAGTCTACCAACAAATATAATAATAATAGTTACAATTTAATAACTGCACATCACGGTTTTTGCAGATGTTATTTATATGAGACACGTGTACAATATTGACAATCGAAAATTGATCAAACCAGTGGAAGCCGTCTGATCCAAATTATTAACTGATAATTCGCAAAAATTAAGAACATTGCTGCTTGCAATTACTTCTCTTGGGATATTGTGCATCGAATTCGTTACATTGCTGTTTCTAAATGATAATTATTATATCAAAAAATATCGCAATCATCACTTTGATCAATATAATATAATGTCATATAATACTAATACCACAAATTCCAAAACAATGTGCTATTAATATCTTATAATCTGCTAATGCTGAAAAAATACAAGTGTATTGAGTATAAAAAAAAAGAAAGCACGTTTTGAAATATCATTCCAAAAAAATATAAAAAAATTGTATTGGGATACTAAAAGTTTGCATAATTTACAATATTCATTGAAATACCTTATACTATCGTTTCAAACGATTTAATATTCAACCTTCGATTCTTGTATAAATGTGCATCGCGGCTAAATTTATAGCCTACCCTGGCTAAAGCGGATCGGGAAGTCGCTGTTATTAATAATCTTAAAACCGTATCTCGATAAATCACCTTCTTTCTTCAGCAAGATAGCCACGATATTAAAGTGGCGCGATGCATAGCTGGGAGATCCTTCGTACGGTTACCACGAACAGGCATTTAAATCGCTTCTGGGCATGGCCGAACGTGACTTCCGGATGAGGGAAAATCCCATTGCTAAGGAACTTCCTAGGGGAAGCGTTTGACAGATCCCGGAAAATTCCTCTGGTATAAAACGACTCAAAGCTCTTTATTTCTCTCGGGATTTCTGACCAGTTTCATGGCCGTTACCGTAGTATTCCAAACTAACGCACGCACTCTATGTTCAGAAGTTATGTATTTGGCCGAATCGGCTGAGGTGCACATTCTACATTAAAAACTTTGCTTATTTCCTCATACCTTTTATTAACGTGATCTGTGTCGCGTGAGGCGTATACGCTCCGTGCTGAATTATACACTCGGGCTATTTAGAATTTTCCTTGCAAAACGAAAAATGAAACAGGAATTGTTTCTTACCGATTATAAAAATCGTAAGGCATACGTTAGAAGCAAATTGTAATGGTGTGAACGAAATCAAAAATAAGTCCCAAAATAACGAGTAATAGGTCCAGCACGGAACGTGTTAAATACGTTATGCAAACGATCAGAATTAATTTCTAATAAAGATGGAGTTACGCAGTGTTATGTTAAACCGTCATAGAAATACGTAGGAATATCGATAAGAATACGTAAGAATACGTATAAATATCAATAAACCAGCTTTCGAAACTTATGATAACGCATTAATTCGATTTTCCTTTTCGACATTTTTCCAATATGTAATTCCGAAAGAAATGCTGCCAATAAAACGTAATGCTCGTGGAACCAACGGCAAAGCTGGACGTTGCTACTTCCAAGAAATTCAGCATTTGCTTCTACGTTATAGGATTTCAGTGAGGCGGGCGATAGTTTTGAACTTTCAATTTCAAAGGAAAACTTATGCTCGACGAAGCCAGAAATGTTCGGGACCGAGCGAGACAGGCGCATTGGCGAAGCTGTAAAGAAAATTGGACAGACTAATAAATAAACATTCTTTGGATGTTATACCGTACTGCACGAGAATCAGAAAATACACGAAGAACACGCGTAAGAAGAATCGAATTCTAAGACAAATTCTAAATCTCGTTGAAAGAAGAGGAACGATGTACTTCTTTACTCGCACTGCGACACGTAAGATTTCTTGATTCTCATCGATCTTTCCAATAATTACAAAAGTAGACTGACACAAATCCAGGAGTAATATATACCATACAATAATACCAAAATTGAACAAAACGTTATAAAATAAAATCGTTGCACGAACTGCGTATTCAATCGATATTCGGTTATCGTTCATTCCCAAAATGAATAAAAATTTTTGAACCGAGTCATTTCCTCTCTCCAAGTAATCATGGCTTTCGCTGTGTAGAAACCTCGGCATAAAAAAAAAAGCGAAATACTGTTCCAATAAAGGGAAATCAACGATAGTCGAAGACTGCAATCCTCCGGCATGATCGTCCCTCGATTTCAATATCGTTCCATTCCCGATTCGGGCGGCCAGGGAAATTTTCCGATTCGTGAATCGTCGCTAATCGACGAGCGCTGTTCTCATAGCTACTTCGACGAACGCAGCTGGATGAGCGTTATCAGGGGCGTAGTGGAGCGAGAGGAGCGCTTTCGCGGTGTTACGACGGAGACGCAAGTTTGCGCGGCAATACCGCGGGGGGGGAGGGGAGCTGTAGCGAGGTAATTTGCACACGAATGGCAGATGCGAGGGACAGCCGCGTCCCGATCCAATATAGAATCGTTACGGAATCATAAGGACGTACGTAAAAACCGCGCATTTCGGCTCTGGCCGCATAATGAGATGATTCCCCTTTTGCACTCTTGGTTATTCCATGCATGCACACACTCGACAAACGCGGCTCGCTGGTGGCAGCCATAGCGTATGAATAATGCAGGACGAGTCGAGTGCCACGGCTTCGTTTACGTATACCGGCGAAAATCGGAAAGCGTCATGCACCATAAATCGGTAACGATTTCCGCCTGAGTTCCTGGGAGATGACGAGCCCTGTTCCTCGTTCGAAACGGTCGCAACGAGCGATCCAAATTGTGATCGATATGTAAACATGCGGATGCAAAAAGTCCGTTTGCTTTACCGTGCGCCCTTTTGACCGCTTGCCGTGGAACATTTCCAGCAGTGTCGTATGTTTGGTGCTGTGTATCCTCAGATGCATGGTTATGTACGCCATTTTCTTTTTATACTTGTGAGTCGTTTGTTTGAAAAGTGGCGTAAGCTCGTTTGTCGATTATTTTTCACTAATCGTGGTAATGCGTAGGACATTAAGTTAGTTGTCGTAAGCAAGATTTTGCTATTAAGTTTATTCAGATGATACGATAATTTTGAATATATCAATTTTCACTGTTGCTTAGAGAATTAAAAACATCATTTTAATAGTGGCCTAAGGCCAAGCTGGTATTAATAATGTCCGGAAATGCGGATTTATTACGATATATACAGCCGATGCACCAGGACTTCTTCGGATTCGACCCGCATACGCAAAATGTAGATCTGCAGTAAATTGTTATGTAACTTATATGATTAGATTTCCTGAATTGCATAAATCGTGTTTTTGAAATAGAGTAAAGAGATATCAAAGAAATTGAGTATTGTTTTTTTCAGTTCAAAGTATTTTAAATGATGTCGAATGGATTTGGGCTCTTTCAAAATCTATAACAAATCTAGTTGTTAATTTTGAAAATGGCTTAACTCCATTTGTCACAAGAAAACACGTGTTATCAATTTAATAATTGCTAGTATTTTAATAGGAATCATTATATTTAAATGGATTAGATATACTTAAGCAGTGTAACACATTGATATTCTAAACGTATATTTTTAATTTCATTGAACAAACTCTTAAATATCTCGATTTGACTGTACATGGACTTAGGTCGTTTTTAAAATAAACGGTTCGTATCAAGGAACCACTTCATGTAAGGTAACATTGACAAATTTTTATTTCTCAGTCTTTGACTATTGCCTTTTTTATGTAATGATTTTACTTAATTAATTTATTAGCGTTTTTCAAATCGATCGACATACATCAGAACTTTTTTTTATTTAATTAACAAAGGGCAATTGTTTAACTACCGTTTTATTTATTGATGCATCGTTAGACATTTTCTATAATACCAAGAATACGAATAACTGCTCTGGCGTATGTAAATATATCGTACTATGAATGTTTACCAAGAAAAAAGTCTACAGAGAAAAAGGATAAATAAAGATGTTCAGTAATTCACGTAACGAAATAATATGAGAAAGATATTATGAAAAAGCACCGTCCCAAATTTGTAGAATTTTTTGAAGTTATTATAGCTCGTCCTTTTGGCGGGTTCTGTAGTTTTGGTGTTGCTTAATCTTACAATTAAAATCTTTTATATTGTAAGAATAAATTTTATCGATAAAAAATTACTACAAAATAATTAGGGTCCATTATTTGTGGCACGCAATTGACAGTTTTGACGAATGCAAACAGACGCCAATAGTACTGAAAAAGTCAAGATCATATTTGAAATGGAAATTTTAATTGTATCTAGAAGGCATGGATAAAAGAAAAAGAAAACCAAAGGTTTATTTATACTTACATTTGAGTGACTTTATTGTCTACATATGTAAATACATTATGATACAGATTTCATTTTTCAAACAGTATGAATATCTTAAAACTGTTGATATTTCTGAATAACGAATACCATAAAGCATGGAACGTATGTTTTTAAACTAGTCAGAAAATATATTTATTTTCCATAAAACATTTACATTTGGACGCTTAAAGCACGATACAGAATAAAATACAAAAATATTTATAACAAACATTCAACTGTTTTTATAAATGATATTTTCAAAAAACAGAAAGTGAAATCATGAGATCATTTTGAATTAATCCTTTCTGCCTTCTGAAAACATTGAAAAATTGATGGAACAAAGTATTTTATTGGCTTAAACTGACAGGCTACCGTTTATTTTTAATCTTCTTATCCGCATTCAGGATATATCAGGATAAAGCTTTAACCGAACTAATGACCTCAGTGATCGATACTGCAAAGGAAAAAAGTGAAGATCGGAGGTTCACCCTTTAGACAAGGCTAAAGTTCTCTCGAGATCAGTTACCAGTATTTACGTATTGGGTCAGGGAATAACTTTACATATTTTTAGCGCGCTTTGGAACTAATTCAATAAAGTAAACAAAACGTCTTTTAAATTAACCAGACGGAGCAATGCTCTATCCACAATATCCTCGCTACCATCGCTAACTTCAAAACCATCTTTCACGAAATACATTTTGGCTGTATTAAAAAGTTATATTAAAATTGTATACATTTATAATTATGCACACGCATTATGTATGGAAGAAGCGTGTTGAATCTTTCATATCCTGTTTCCAGCTTGTGCAACACTTTATAATTTAAACACTACCACCACCGCACTTTGGATAAACTGGCAGAAGTTTATCATGTATCTTTGTTAACTTTCATAAGCAATGTGTGTATTAATCTAAGATTTTTTTATTGCAATTTGAATGAAAAGACCAAAGAGAAGATCGTTATTAAAAGGTGAACGTTAGACAAAGTATGCAAGTACAAAATATGGAGGAATGCTTGATCAGTTCACCATGTGCGCCACGGAGGTATCAGTACAAATCTGCATTTACCAACACACTGGCATTATAAGAGCCACTACTAATATATTTCCAATCCGCTGTGATCTGAACTTCTGACGGTTCATATCGAAAGCGTTTTGTAAAATTTTTAACGAGCTACTCATAGTTTTATCGATATGCTCCAGAAGAGAGTCCGCAGCCCTTGCCAGTTTTTAAAAGTAACTTAGAATACTACGATGATACGGTGAAATTCACGAATGCACGTTTTTCTATAACGTGGTGTTATGTAACAGATCTATATCGAAGGCATGCAAAAAATAATATTATTAATAACAATAAGAATAAAGTAATCAAAATAATTTTTTTTTTTTATAAAAAGTAGGAGCTAAATGAAGGTAAAAGGACAAGATCGTGTAATTTTGTGTAAAAAGTAAGCTGCTTTATTCAATTACAGTTTCTATAATTTAAATATATTAAGAATATAATATAATACCACAAAAGTGTTAATTTATATATTATAAAAATTTAATATATTAAGAATATAATATAATACCACAAAAGTATAATCCAGTTGTTACAGAAAATGCGTTTGAGGAAAAAGTTTATAAAGCTTTTCGACTCCAAATTGTAACTCAAAGTAATAATAATAATAGCAATTTTAAATTTAAACATCTTCCTGATTTTCATAACTTCTTATTTCTTATGCTAACTTTTCTGATTCTCTCTTGTCTTCCTTCATGTACACATAATCATAGATATCGATCAATAAATTAGCAATGCGTATGCACGATCTTATCGTAAACGACGTACGGCTTTGAGTACAGCCGGTTTGGCATACGCAATCTTTCTGCGCCACGACGCCGTTTGCGAATATAAATCGACGCAACCCGATCCCAATTCGATATCCGTATCTGCTGCACGCCATCAACGTAGCCGCATATTTTCCCAGCGCTCAGGCATGCGGATAGCGAATTTCCGTACCGACATCCTCCGCAAATTTTCTTTCCCAAGAAGGCAAACGCCTCCAGGAACATGCCGTGCTTTCCCCGATGATGGCGTCGCGATATAATTTTTGTTTAAGATAACAGATACGTAAAAGGCAAATAAGTATATGAACCTGCGCGCCTTAAAATTCGAATAATGTGGAGATCTGAAATATTGGAGGAACACGGATGTTTGGTAATGGTAAAGTAGATATGTGAGTGGGATCTTATGAAAATACGTTATCTTGGCCTTTTATATCATTTAGTACGCTTCGAGTAATGTAAATTCCTTAAAATGTCTATGGCAATGGCGTGGTCTTTTCGCTGATATTACACTGTTTCATCTTCGCGGGAAATATTCCTGTAACTCTGTTTACGCAACATGTACGATGAAAAGTATTTATTTATTCATTAACACTTGGCGAGTTGCAGCAGTAAATTTTTTGCGGCGTGCTGCAGTGTGTAACAGTGTGGGTTGGACTCGTTGGGAGCACTGGCCCATTAAAAAATCATGGCGCATGAGGGAGCGATAGGATTCGACCGCGCCGCATTTCGAGCGATGCAAATCTCCTGAAACACCTCCTCGGATGCGAAACAGGCAACTTTATCCGGACAGAGTTCGGTAGAAAACAATACAGCTCCACCGCGTTGCAGAAGGTTTTAACCTTACCTCGACGGAGAGCTTTTCTGGAAACGCCAGGGCTCATAATGTCGTAAAATAAACCGGTGTCGTTAAAAGCACTTGGTCATTAAAAACTCGGCGCGCACGTTGGGGCGATAGAATTCAAACGTGTTCCATTTCGAGCAATGAAAATCTCCTAAACCGCATCGTCGCCGTGGAAATTATGAACCTATCTTAACACAATTTGATATAAAATCGTTGAACCGTGCGTCAAAGGGCATTAAATTTTTCCAAGCACAGTGGTTCTCCTCAAACGACGTGGCTCACAATGGCGTAAAATACGCGGGTGTAGTTAAGAGCGGGTCTGGCAATTAAAAACTCGCTCGGAGTTTCGCCACGCTGGTGCGATGGGATTTGAACATGCGCTCCGAGCGATGCAAATGTCCTAAAACCTATCGTCGATATAAAAACGGTCAACCTACCCGAACGCATTCGTGAAAATAATTGGATAAGCGGTTTATTTGTAGCGGACAAATATTATTATCCCAGTTTACGTTTCAGTAGAGGCTTCGCACCTTGCTCGGAGCAAGACCAATAATTGTTCGCAAATTGAGCAATGTAGCCAAACAAACAAGATCCTCAGATGTTTGTAAGATAAACCAGTTACATGGTATAAGATTCGCAGATTAGTTGACTACACATATGCCTCTTATCAAATTATTTTCACGAATTAATGTGGCGTGTGCGTGCTGTACACTTGTGACATTAGTAAGTATGTAGTACGAGTGTGATTTAAAGGTGCGCAACCAATGTTTATTTATAAATTGTCACGGGACAAAGTTCAAAAAAGAAATAGAGCTATTTTAATCAATTAAATATCATCGCCCTTTTTTTAGGACGCTTGTCTTTTATTTATTTCTTTTTAAGCAGTACTACTTTTAGTTTTGAGCTTTGTAACTAAATGCAGTACCGACTGCTATAAAAGTCACAAACTCGATAAAAATATTTCTTCTCTAATTAGCTTACTGTATAGGAAATAAATGAATTAATATATCATTCAGGTTTGTACGTGACTTATAATGGGAAGAGAGCTACGGTGGTGTTGTAAACACAAGCTCGGACTTTCACACATAAGACCCGGGCTCGAATCCCGCTTATCACCTCTGCCTTTTCCATGCGACATATACACCTTAGCTCTGTTGCCTCGGAACCCACCTTAAACAATAAGTCCTAGGACAAATAACCTTAGCAGTCGGTGCTCAAACCTTATAAAAAAGGCCTATTTTACGTATTCACAATCATAATTCAATATATTTATCATCACCCTTCCCGTCAAACAAATCATCATACATATCTACCACATTAACAGCCATCCGGCTAGAATTTAATACACGAATCCCAAACCCACCCTATCGAACCCAATACGATTCGATACGAACAATTTCTCGGCTACCCTGATTTTTCGACGCCCCGCCGCTCGCAATATCCCAAAGTAAATCATCGTCGTTAAGAGCACTCGTCCCTTAAAAAGCCCCGTGCGTGCACAATGAAGCGATGCCATTCGAACGTGCTCAATTTCGGGCCATGCAAATGTCCTCAAACGCACCACCGTTACGCCGTCGAACTGGGACCGATCGCAATCTCATATCAGTATGCGCCATGTGCCATCCGCGCGGTCACGGCACATTTTTTTTTCCTTTCCAAGCCCCGCGTATCCGACCGGCGGATCTACATATTTATGAACGAATCCCTGGCGTTTCTGCACGGCGCGACGAGGGCCAGGGTGGAAGGGGCGCGAGGGTAACCGCCGGCTGCATGTGCAGTCTCAGAATGTATAACGCGCGTATGGGTACTTCTACCTGGTGCTCGAGCACCGCGCCGCCGGAGAATGAGGTTTATCGTTCCGCGAGAGCTCCTCTCGAAACGCGGCTGCGATGCACAGCCGTCTCGCGTGCACGTGTCCCCGGGCACGAAATGTCCGTACGAACCCCGGTAAACGCCCTGTTGGAAGTGGAGCCGAGGATAACGCGCCGTGCTGTGATTATAAAGCGATTATACGGCCCTGGGGACGTTTTACGGCGTTCGGTTTAAACGCTGGAATCAATGGCTGGCGTTGGATTTACTAGCGTCGGGCCGTTTTTCCCTTTTAAATTGACCTTCGGCCTATGTTGAATTGATTTTAATTAATCGACGCAGAATTGAGAAGTGCGATTTTGGAATTAATTTACGGTTAAGGGCAGTTTGGCCCTAGGACTTTTAGTGTTCGATGTGGATTCGGAACTACAGGTTTGCGTTATGTATGTCACGTGGAAAGATCAGAGGCGATGGACGGGATTCAAACTCGCGTGGAAGTCCGAGCCTCTATCTACTATTCCACTATGTTAGTTTTTATTCGGCGCTGATAAAATTCATGAGTGGCGAGGGATTTGACCAAAGTTGTGGTTATTTTTCTAGGATATACAAACTGTTAAATGGACCCGTATGCTTTACTGTTTTTCGAAAATGTATGTAGTAAACGAGTGCAAGGAATCGATCATTTGTTCCAGGATCCCTTAAGGGAGGCAAGAATTTGGAATATGACCGTGGCGGCGTCAGACTGATTAGTCCAGATTTATAGGCTAAGATCGACACACACGCTATTTGCAAACTGCGCAGAAATGTATAATTATGATTGTTAGAATACATATTGACATATTTAATTGTATTATTCGTAGAAACGTGCAAACGCAACGATATAGCGCTTAATATAAGTTATTGCCAGTCCAAGAGGACGGAGAAAGAATGCATTATCTTTTGAAATTGAAAAAACGTTCTTTTAGATGAAACTTTTGCATCAGAGTTATTACGTATAACGCTTTTGTAACGTTAATCGATTGAAAGGATTAATTCAGGTAGTTGCGCGACACGGATGGTGAACCGATTATTAATTGCTTCTTTTCAGAGCTGTAATGCACTTTTTCATAGCTGTGAAAAGGTTTTTTTCAGAGCTGTGACGTGGTTCTTGAGAAAACCACAATTTATTTTACATTGAAACAATCGATCAAGCAATTAATGTTACGAATTCGTTATACGTAATAATTTTTATACAATGGTTTTTTCTTAAAAGACATTCTTTCAATTTTAAAAGATAATGAATTCTTTTCCTGCTTTGTTGGACTAGCAATAAGTCATATTAGTTTGTATGTTGTTGTATTTGCACGTTTCTATAAACAATACAATTAAATATGTCAATATGTATTTTAACAACCATAATATATCATAGAGTCTATAAATCTGGACCAATTGGCCCCTACCACCTGACAACGCCACGGTCATATTCCAAGTTCTTCTTGCCCCCCTTGAGGGGTCGTGGGACAAATTATTGATTCCTCGTGTACATATATCGGAATATTGGCCGTTAATTTTAACGTTGGTGGAATCTTTCTCAGGGAAATAATAGCAATAACTTTAATCTGTTTTTTTTTATTACCTTAAATTTAATATTGGAATTATTGATTATCGAGCATATCTGGATATGTTACGTATATTTATGGTGGAAGTAGACGGAATAAAATGTATAATGAGATTTATGTTAGATTCCTCAGGAGATAATATGTAACAGGCATGTGTGCTTTTTTTTTGCTGTAAAGGTATTTATCGAGATATTTGAATGTTCAATGGAGAATCAGGTTTGTAAATTTTCTTATAAGATTCTGGTGCTTTGCTTTTGAATATCCAAACAGTTCGGAATACTCTATTGTGCTACTGCACCATGCGTTGTTTTTGTACCATAGAGACAGATAAGGATAGATTTTATTACTTTTCCAATATAGTAAATAGCAGCGAGGTAAAAAAAATTGCATTTATCATTACCAATTTGTAGATTACATTCTTAAATAATACCACAGACCTACGGTGAATGAAAAGATGAACGACACAATTATATCCTTACCCCATACAGACATTATCCTACTTTTTCACTCAATATTCTTCGGACACGACAGTCTGTCAGCATAACGAAGTGAAGAGGAAAAATAAACAAAATTTGCACCCAGAAGGTTAATTACAACCACGTACATTCTTGGCAATGAAGAAGAACAACATTTAGCAACTGAATCAAACTGTCGCCATAACCCAATCCAACGTACACCAATCGCTCTAAAACTTCGATGCACGCATTATCCTCCACCTTCGACCATTATCCTCCCAAAAAAACTACACAACGGTGCCTCATGAAAACGAGTCAAGAAGACACAATTGCAATAACGTATGTCTTAATAAAAAAATAATCATAGCTACGTATATTTTAGCGACGAAGAAGAAGTCGTGCATCAACCAAAACCAACTATCGCCAGAACCCAATCCAATGCACGCTTTAAAAGGTCAATGCAGACATCATCCTCTTCCTTCGCTCATTATTTTCCCAAAAAGTTGTACGACGGAGCGTCAGCGAACGAGTTGAGGAGGAAGAATCGGAAAAATTCACGCCCAGAGGGTTAATTCGGGCCACGTAGATTCGCGGGAATGGAGGGAAAGTTGGTCGGCAGCTGTGTGCAATTATCGCGATAACCCACTCGAGGGTGCATTGGCGCCGACGTGCATCGTCGGAGGGGTGGATACACGATGGATGTTAGCGGCATTGCGCGGTTCGTTGGGGCGAGAATGGGGTGTTGTCGAGAGTCGCGGCCGAATACAAAAGTGGGGATAAGCAGATACTGTTTAATCAATGAGGCAATGGAGGGGGCGGTGACGGTTTTGCAGCGAACGGGGTGGCGAAAGCGCAGAGCGTAGAGCGTAGAACGTTTGGAGAGCAGTCAGGAGGGGTTTTGGTCGTTCCAGAGAGGTCTGGAGGGGCTACACGGAAATCCACTCAACGATTGACCCGACCAATGTCGACACGAGTAGGCTCCCTCTTCGGATTTCTGACGCGGCACCGTCAAAACGAATAGCAATTAAGGCAACGTGCTTCACGCCTGTATTGCATCGACTTTCTAGAATTAGGCCGCTTCAAACCGTATCAAGCGATCCTGGAAATCAGTAGCCAGACGAGTGCCGCTTTATCAATAGGCCAGGATCGCCCTGTACGTGTAATGTTTCTTATTAAATTTAACGCGAAACATCGTGTCTAACGCGTTTACAGGATTCACTTTTGGTATCACTGTCCAATTTATCTGTTTTTCATGAAACGTTCGGTAACGTGCAGGAGTTAAAAAGGAACGTTGTGTCGTATGTGAATAATGTAACGAATAATGACTTGAGCGAATGGTCACTGTTGGTATGGTTTCAGGCTTAGAGTGATCGTTCGCAGAAATTCGTTCAAGTTGGAAGAAGAAGGAAGGAAGGAATCAACGTGTCTTGTAATAAGTCATATGTATAGAATTTTATGCGATTAGTCTTCTGTTATATTAATCAATTGCAAGTCCTGCGGAAGAAAAACCTTTGTAATCAGAATCTATCGGTCTCTTTCATTAAAGAGGAAAGTAATGCATTAGTGAGATTTACTTTTAACATCCACAAGGATAGTCCCTGATTATTATGACTTATGTGTATACGGAGCATAATACGCCGATGAAATGAAACAAAATAACTTCTGTATATTTTGAAAGATGTGTAACGTAAAAGAAATTTTTCCTCGCACATTTCTGTATTTTAATTGAAATGTAAATGAATCATTTAAAATCATCCTCTAAAGTTTATTTTGTTTCGTGTTGTCATTAAACTTATGAAATAATCGTTGAACATCTCTAAGCTTGAATATTCGCCATGAAAAGATCACAACAGATACTCGATGTGTCACTGTTAACTATAAAATGATATTCAACGCAACACCAGTTGTAAGTCATTTTCAGAGTTTTTATTCGATTTATGTTTCCATGCATTGGTTTCGCGCAAATACAAATTAATCATGCATGGATAATTTCTATTACAACAAACACGGGGATATTTCGGTTCAATTTGAAGTTATTAATGACCAGCCGCTGTCAGGCATAATATTATCTTCAGTAATATCGCGTAATCCACGTTTATTCAAATTGACAGATAATATCACTTTTGAAATTTCAAACAAGGGTAAAGCAGCTTGCGAGAAAATTGATGCGTCGTATTTCACTTACAAAATGGTAGATTCACAATATTCACTATTCCATGCTCCTAGACAGATTTGGAGAATAAGGAAAAGGGGAGCAAATTAAGTTTCAGTTACAAGAAGCTAATCTTATTAAGCGGGAGACCTGTCCGTTCCACGAGATTCTCAAGGATATGATAAAATTTCAGGAAGATATCAAATACCGGCGATTCTAATGAATTTAATTCTCCTCCTTCCTTTGGAACCCGTAAGAAGTGCTATATTTGGCCAAATTCAATTTTACCCCGATATGTAGTTACACATTCATTTCTTCAGTACTGGAAATAGAGCACACATTAGCCTTCTGTTAATCAATATTACCGTGGAATCGTATACGTCATGATTATTTTAGCTTTTGCGCAATGTTGCTTTAGCTCTTAATATCTCAATTCCGGTATGCCACTATAGTAACTATTACGTGTATCATGACTGTCACCGATACGCCATATAATGACTTTTGCGCGTATCATTACTTTCTCACATTGGAGTCTGCGCCCTACTCCATCCCTTATGTTATCTTATTATGTTTTTTTTTTAACTTATTTCGTGCTCGTTATCGCTGTGCGCTACTCAATGATGTACAATTATTTTTATTCGTTTTGTGAGTGATGACAAAAATTTGTAAAGAATAATAGAGAACAAGGAGTGTAAATTGGTCACTTAAATGATATTGTGTATTGGATACAATGTGTTTATTCCGACTTTGCTGTCAGCAATGTTGTTGATTTAATAAGTTATGTGTTGCGCGAACTGGTCCTTTAATGATGCTGTGTATTGGACACAGAATGATTAAGCAGACTTGACTGCTGGTTATGTTATTAGTTTGCGAGTTGTTACTTGACTGTTTAAAATGATGGACATTGTAGGAAAGAGAGGAGCATCTGTGTGCAGAGAGTTTTGAACTCAAAAATTAAGGGAAGGGAAAGAGTGCGTTCCCTGATTGAGCATGTGGCCTAAACATCGATGCACATTTGAAAGAACCCCATGTCCGGTTATATTATACTTTACATTATACTCCCTTTAATACTTATAATAGAAGATAAAGCAAAAAGGCCCAAAATCAGGCCATGGTGGCCAAGAGTCATAAACGCTTGTGACGCTTTATTTAAAAAGGTTATTTATATTTAATTAAAAATATTATTGTATACTTAAATGCCTGGTCTACTGATCTGTACGTTTGTAGTGATTTGGTCGGCTGCAGATTATTTGAAATGCGCAAACTGTCACTAATCTGTTTTTTGTCGCGATTTTGTTTAATGTAAGTTTTTCTACAATAGGCAACAAAACTTATATTTAAATGTATAAAGAAATGACGATCTGTTCAACTATAACTGTATTTAATGCAATTTCATAGTGCAAAGAACGCCCAGATCCAGAGGTTGAAGAATATTGCATAATTTGCCTTTCAAATCAAACTCGAAAGCGAGGCAGAGGAGTAAAGTGAAATTTCGATGGGCGTCATTGGTTGTATCTTAATACTTTTACAGGGCTCCTCTGTGTCAAGCGTCTTGTTTCACTCCTAGCACATTCCTCCTCTTCTCCATCTCATCTCTCGACTCCTCTTTTCTCTGTTCTTACATTATTAACCACGGAAATCTTGATAAACCTGAGCTTTGTTCCAGGTCCACCCATCGTGCAATTTCCTCCCAGAAATACAGCTCTGTAAAATTCAAATAACTACCGGTATTAAGTCGTGCCAGTATCAAAAGTAATAAAATAATACCCTGATTGCACGGTGAGCGAGAATCTGCGCGTCGTCATTTCGAATTCAGTTAATGCGCTCTTCGATCGGTAAGAGCTGAAATCGGAGGTCTGCCAGCAATTTTGCTAATACGAGCGAATCAAGACGCGTGTCGCTGGTAAATAAAGGACGAGCCTGGAACGTAAATTTGATAATGGCCGCGATTAACGTAATTAGAGACGAGAGGAAGGGCGGTCGGAATTTCCACGGTGGAAAGTTTACGATTCCGTAAAACGAGAGGAACGACGTTGTAAGGCATAAGAAGGTTCCCGATTTCTTCCAGGACATTGAACAAAGTATAACCGTTTTCCTCGACTCTATGGATAATTCCACGAAGTTTGATCTTTATTAAACTTTTATCCGGCGTTAAACCACCGAGGCGTTTAAGGGATTTATTGTCTTCCCTCGTGGATCCTGAATAGGGTATTAGAGTCTAGTTTTAATTTAAATCATCATTACTCGATTTTTTTTAGATCAGGACAGTAAGAAAATATGAGGAAAGTATAATTATGTTGGGTAATTAAAAAGTCACTTAATGGTTCGTTGTTAATAAATCACGTATGTATAGTGGGATTAAGGGGGGAGATTAGGCGGATATAGATTTATGTATTTCGGAGCTATGTGTTCCGCCAGAGCAACTGCGTTTCATCAGTGAGTTCTGCAAGCTTACTAATTGTACAGCAAACGTCTTATTAATTACTGGAACCACAATTAGTTGAATCTGTTAACGCGCATTAACTTATCTTAAATGCCGTACTTGGTCGGTTCGACAGTAAATTCGCTGCGATTCCCATCGTTGACTAGCAGACGAATTTCTCGTAATAAATGTCTGAATTGCTAGTCTTAAAAATTACATCAATGTTATTAAATATAGATAATAGACTTAATTATTTATCTAAATTGACAATATTAGCTGTCCCTTTTAGAAATCTCTAACCCTTTACACAGATTTTTGACGATTACAGAAAAATGACAAACATGTTTTAAGCAATTTAAACATTTTGTTTCTAAAAGAATGTGTCAATATAGATATACTAATAAATACTTGTAGATATAAGTATTTATACATACGTCTTTATATAAATGTATATCGAAATAAATGTACTCCATACTTTCCAATTTGCATGAAATAAACTGTATAATGGATCTCACTCTCTCATCCTGGAGATCATAAACAACAATCATCATTTATTTGACCTATTTACATAGTTAGCGTCATTGTAAATTTTATAATTACGCGAATAGAATATTTAGCCCGAATTATTCAAGAAATATGCAGAATTTGAAAGTTTTAGATATACATTCTATTAGGATGATTGGTGCGAGTATCTGACGTACATGTTTGAGGCATGTTCTATTTATCGGAAGCGGGTATAAGTTCTAACCAATTCCAACTGAACGAAATGAACCTGAATTGTCTCGACGCAGGCGCCGCTTACAATTAGGGGAACAGAACCCAGTTTCTAAAGCGAATGCATGAATGTACACGCGTACATAGGCAGATGGAGACGTACATATGTACGTGTAAAGTCAATCTGAAGCCCTTTATTTTGTAAGAGCGGAGAATTGCTTACAAGATCTCGTGACGTACATTTGTCTTGTATCGAATTAATCATTCCTTATGCAACGTTGTTTTTCTTATTGGTCTACGTTAATGATACAATACTTTAGAAAAAGTGCACATTCTTAAAAGTAAATGTATTATGAGAATCTGTAATGTTTTCTGAGTCATTTTGCATGTGTTAAATGCTTCGTATTTGAGCTTGAAAATGGAAAAATAATCGTTATCTTGAAAGTGTCGGAAGAGCACTTAAATCATATTTTCCGACGGCAGTTTAACCAGGATAATACTGTTATAGAAACACGTAACCCTACATTTTCTGACTTTAAATATTGCATGGATTTTAAAGGAGTTGATCTTACAAAGTGATATATTCTCTATATATTCAACGTGAGTTTGGGTGAGTGCGGTATAAATCTTTAGGAGTGCGGAAATCTTGGACATAAATTACGTAGAGATATATGATTCAGAACGCGATCAACAATCAAAATGCGACAGGAACGAATTATATTTACCATTTAAATAAATTAACATTGTGACAATGACAATCTACACATTGTTTACAATGCATGTAAAAGAAGAAAACGGATGAAATAAACGAACAATGAAATAAAAGACAGGTGACTCGAGGCAGTCTTCTTTCGCGAAAGCGGAAGAAGGTAGTGAACGGTGTTACAAATCTTATTTAATTAAAATACTTACTTAAATTTGTTTATAAAATACTTACCTATTATTAATAATTATTTAATTATTTATCAATCACTAATTATTAAATACTTACTTTACATTTTTTACTTTTACTTAAATTTGTATCTCACAAAATATCAGCACTTATGTACATATGCTACGACGAAGACAGGCTTTTATCGGTCTTAGAGGACACTTGTCACCCTCTTAAGTACGAAAGGCGTTTTGTTCGGTCGCTGGCTCGCTGATTCGCTATGGTTATTGTAACGAGCACCGCTCCCACGCCAAATGGAAAGAGGGAAATCGAGAAATAAACCAAAATGAAATTTAACATCTGCACGTTGGTTGCTTCAATGTTATGTCTACGATAGCGAAGGAGGAAAAAGTTCCAGGACCTTTAGGAACCCCAATAAACAGAGGTAGAGTGCAAGTAAGATAAGGGCGTGTGCAGGATTGCGTCCCACCATGGAAATTTTCTTAGAGAAGGGGTAATATCTGCTGCGTATATATATATATATATATATACCGGCACTTTTGGGGACAACAGTCACTACGCATATTACGAACTTACTATTCAGTGCATTTTCTCGTGCGTAGCGATGCGGTTACTCTCGACCTCCCCGAGCTTAAGTTTTAACCAGTGAGATTCGATCATTTTGTGTAAACATTGTTAATCTAGTTTTTCTCCATCGAGTCATACGATAGTAAGATATTTCCGAAGGATCTAAAGCGCGTCAGAAATATCTGAAATTACTAACAGATCTCTTTGTTTTGCAATCGGAATTTCTCGGAGGATTCAAGGCGCACTTGTTTGCGTATTGAAAAGACCGACGAAGTCCCCGATTCATCCTGCTCTAAAATCGTTTTCGAAAAGCTTGAACATCAGCGGACACCAAACAATAGGATCAGTTTGATGAGTAGACACATGAGACGGAAATTTCGCCGTGGATAGGAACTCGAATGTAAACCTTTGGTTTTGAGTTAGAGAAATTAATACAATTCTTTATTATGAAAGAAAGTTTCGCTGACATCCTTCCTCATCCTCCAAAATTAGCCAAAAATTATTAGTCAATTTGCCTCATCCCAGGGAAGTGCCGCATAGACACGCTTTATCCGAAACCGCAAATTCCTTTACCTTAAAATGATATAAAAATTGGTAAAAACAATAGTTCGTGATATTATTATTTATCGATCTTAACGTTTCAACGCATGCTACCCAAGTGACGAGTTTGCGTCCTTCGCGTTTGTCAATTTTTACGGCGTTACTTTTTGGCGGACTCCTGCAAATTTATCGCTGCTCGGTTTAACGCTCAGTCTAAGCCTTCAGAAAATTCCATGTAACCTGTACGTTTACAAGCAATAAACAAAATATACAAAGTTGTATGATCTAGTTATCATCAATGTAAGCTAAAGTCTAATCAACGATATTCAAAGCTGCTTCGTTTCAGAAATAATAGCTCTGAAAACGAGCCAAGGTCAAAACGTCCTCCAGAGTTTAATGACGAGAAGTTACGAGCACCGATAAAAGCAAAATTCAAGTTTAACGACAAACCGTAAACAATTAAAAGTTTTAATAAACCTAATTAACTGTCTATCCATCTACTATCGATCCATCCACCTATCTTCTAATTTTTCCTACAAATTTTTCAAATTCACGACGTTGTATATCTTAAATAATGTCACTATTTTATTATAATGATTGCATGAATATACTTGTCTATTATATTTGCTCCTCTTTCCTTTGGTACGCATTTATAATATAATATATCTAGATATCTCTGGATAGCAACCGATAGTTTCAGCATTACAGTTTAATAATGTTTGATGATATGGTCATCACTGCTCGTTATGAACAGATCATCAAACATTATTATAATTTACTCTAAAAAATCACGTTGTTTATAAAATAGCCTGATAGGCAGGATGCTCGTACGAAACATTCTTGATTTCAAATTGTAGTTCTGAGGAAACTATTAGTTTTAATGATTAGCGCTGTGCGGTGTCATGAAAAGCAATTCAACAAGTTTTGTATCGTCTTCTTATGACGTTTCCACGATGATGGATCGGACACGATGGTTCCATTTTTTGGCCACCGGGTTTTCCAGACATAACACTTCTGGATTTCTTTCTATGAAGTTGTATTAGAAATAGCATCCACGCTACACCTGTACGTGATCTTCTTCATCTTCATTGGAAAGGTGTGGTAACCATCAACTCAGTCACCCTGGACATGCTACATAGTACACGGGCTGAGATCGACTAGGCTTTCTGAGAGCTACTGACGAAGCACACTTAAAACTTTATATAGAGACAATGCAAAACTTTATGAGTTGCTCTTCACAACACCGCTAACCACAAATCTCAGGAACTAATAGTTTCCTTGAATTTAGAATTTGAAATCAGGGAGATTTCATGTGGACACCCTGTGTAATAAACATTTGATGTTAGTATCTATGATAATATTAGAGATGCCGGAACAGAATGACGTTTTTCTCGTTGACCGGTTTCGGTAATTAGTGGCGTTTTGACTACTGCCCTTTGAAGACGGTGACTTTTTATTGTTTTAGTTATTTCAGTGACTTTGTTTGGCAGGAGTGTATCGTGATTTGTAAAATTAGAATTTTCTGTCTCGATTTACAATGGATCGATTTTTACCAAGCGAAGAATGTATTCGAAATATGATGTTTCATCATTAAAAAAAAGACTAACAACTGCCACGAAAGACATTTGTGCTACACTTGGTGATTATTTGGATGTTCGCATGTATCAGAGATCGTTCAAGAAATTTCGATCGGCAAAGTTTGATTTGAAAAATAGTCCTGGAAGTGGAAGACCTAGAAAAATGGACGATGCTATACTGGCTGCTGCAATCGAAATCAATCCAACTTTATCGAGTGAAAAAATTGCGAACAATCTCGGATACTCATAGTCGAGTGTCGAGGGAATCTTAAAAAAATCGAGAAGGTGTGGAGATAGGACAGATGGATAGCGCACGAACCACACGAGGAGTATCTAGGCGATCGAAAAACGACATTCCTTCCCACTACCCTCAAAACATTTCTGCATCGATTTAATTTTATGCGTACAATATACATTGCAACACATTCGATCTCCACATTCTTTGAAACAATTATCACAGATCCCCCCTCCTACGAGGCAATAATCCACGCCATTTGTTGCACGCTCCACTTGTCCTAAAAAAGACAAACCGTCATTTTGTTCCACTTTTGATCGTCCTCTATTCATCAGGTTTGCTTAGCCAGCGGCTTCCCTGAATTCCAGGTGGTCAGGTGGTAAACAAGGAAACTTTCGAAGGCTTAACGAACGCGATGCGTAACCAGGAGCAACAGATCGTCCCTTAGCCAGTAACAGGGGCCTAGGGTGATGCTCTAACGATGATGCATGCACTCAGGGAACCAAACGTTGACCTGTGTGGTTGCAGTCTGGTCGCAAACCAAACGCCCGGCCCAATAATTACGTAAATACTGACGCCGACGTTGTACTTACTCGCAACGGAACGACGTAGAGTTCTATTAGAGAACCTATCCAAATTCTACACGGCATTTGTAAATTATACCGGCGTCTTGTACTCGATACAGATAGTCGTTATGAATGCTCATGAATATCGAAGCTCCTGAATTTTGCAAATGAATTGCCATGTTCCTTTTAATAAGGACACGATTTTTAGAGTTTATTGTTGTAAAATACCGAGTTTTGTATCAGAACGTTTGCGAAAAGATTGTATTACGTGAGATTTTTTTAAACTTGTGAAAGGCATGTTTAATAAAATGGTTAAGGGGGCTTGGATGGTTTTCTATTAAATAAGGACGAATGGAAAATTTTCTTCCAAAACAGTGCAATATGTAATCGGTTGTTTTTCCATTTATAACGGGTAAAGTGAGTTTTTCGACATTTCCAATTTTGATAACGTCACGCCTCGTCAATCGTTGGTATTTTTCATGTATTTTAACGAAAATCTGCTCTTTAGTTCTCTTGATTTTTTTTTATAAACATATCGTATTCTTCCTTTGTAAATAACTCACGATTTTTTTCCTTTTTCAGATTTTAATATATCGACTAGATCGTTAAATCGTATCAGAATTTTTTCTAAATTATCCATCGTATTTCCAAACATAATAAACATTCATGTGTTACAATACGCATGACTTTAATATGCACAGCATCAGTGATTTAGCCATGAACAATTTTCTAAAGTTCTTATATTGTAAATATTTTTCCCGATGTCCCTTGTACAGAAGAGCGTTTGTAAGAGTTTACGCTACGTATCTGTGCAACAATAACAAGCGATATGTTTTGATTCTTCTCTTGGATCTTCGAGTGTTTAGGTCTCAGAGAGAATATCGAACACCAATGTCTAGGTTCAGCGTTTGTTCTATATCCAAAGCTATCTGTTAAAGCCGACAAATCTACACACTTTTTCAAATTTTTCCCTCGCTTATAAGTTTTACTTCGCCATTTCATCAAATTTATTAGCAAGCGTATTAACAAAATTTGTTGCGCATTCAATATGTACGAGAAGAGAATTTTCCCATTTACGCTCGTTTGGCCTTGCGCTTTTGGGCATAAAAATCCGTTTAAAAGAAATGGCCGTTGAACGTCCTGTCTCTTCTTTCAAAATATTCGTTGCACTTACACCCCCTTTTTTCTCGCCAAACACTTTAGTGACTTGTATTTATCTTGCAAATGCAAGAGCTTACGCTGCGTCTCTGACGCAACGATAACGAGCGATATAGTTTGATGTCGATTATGTTTCGGACTTCACGCGCTTTTGAGACGACGCAGCGTGACACGTAATGTAAAAACGATAACAGAGGACGATCACCGAGATCACATGTAATTCCTTTAGGCTAAATACATATATTCATTGCTTATATATTATCGCGCCTTGTGTAATAATTTGAACGACCTTTCAAAGACTCCTAAATATCCTTGGTGTTTCATTCTTTCTATCCTTTACAGCTTCAGAAGTGGGATAACAAACTGTTTACTTTTGTTCTCATACATACAAATTCTCGGGAGCACGCTTAACCGCTTACCTCCGATACGCCACTATATCCTCTTATGCAGAATTATAGTGGCTTTTGCACATGTCATCATTTTAAACAGTACGTCAGTATAGTGTCCCTGCGACGTGGGACTTTTCATTGTACCATGTTTTCAAATATATCCTACAAACTTGTATTATTCAATTTTAAAGCGTATATGTGCACATCGTCTGAATACGTTTCCTTTAACTCATTACATAAAGATATATAAATACATCATAATTCATCTTAGTTAAATAGTCTTAACGAGCAGCTGTTGAGTTAACATCTGCTCGCCAAGACCATTTAACCAAGATACTTATATAACAACGAGCAGGAAGACGGTTAGGAATAATATGTCACATTATAATTTATTCACCCATTGTTCTATTCTCATGTAATATCATAGTGCAAAGCACAACCAGACACAGATCGTGGTGCTTCATTGTTTGCGAGCGGCCCTAGCTGAACACTGGTGTACAGAGATACAGCGCCGTGGAAAGTCCAGCCGTAGCTAAGAGGCTAACATCGAGTCGGGAGAGCCAGGCTAGACCTTCTGTAGAATCAACCGGACCGAAAATGCCAACAGGGGCCGGAACTAATCCTCGTGGGTAATTCTGGTCCTGGTTGGCACTTTCGGCCCAGTTGATTCTGCACAGTGTCCAGCCTGACTCTATCTACTCAATGTTAACCCTTTTGCGAAGGGTGCTGGGTATATAAGGCAGTTCATTTTTGGGTTCACAGAGACTGACGCCGACTATATACCGCAGTCCCTTACTGTTCACAGCGGCTGCTTCCGACTTTATACAGTACAGATTTTATCACTAGAGAAATAAAGCGTTTTTCTCAGTAAGACTCTTCTATGCGAATAAACTCAATACAAAATTGTTTTTGCTGAAAATTCTTAGATACGCAAAAAGGCTCTTATTTCCTGTAAGTTTCTAGCGTATGAGATTCAAATAATTTATAATAACCTACAACCGCTAAGTACATTGATGAAATCTTTAATTTCACTGTTTTATTCTTAATGTTAACAACACAGTTTAGCAAACAGTGTATTGCAAGCGTACGTTGGTGGCGAAATACGGTTCAGTTACGCCGTCAGGAAAAGCAGCAAAGTGCGGTCAGTCGCGCCATCGTGAAAAGTGGTGTAGTATGGTACAGGTGCGCCATCGCGAAAGGGTTAAATGTGCTCCCGAGAATTTGTTCGTTCCTGCGTATGGGAAACATATTTTACACTCTTTCGGTCGGTTTCATTGCAGAGAAATACGAGTTCTCGGTCGGATTGGCTGTTTTTTCCTGGATTTTCCGTCAAATTGGTCATCTTTTTACCGATTTTCGATCAGATGCTTGAACTCTTCTCTCACGTCGTTTGTGGTAAAACATTGAATTAGCTACGAAAAGCTTTCTGCTATTCACATTCACCAAGGACAGTTGAGAATTATTAATAATTACCGATAAGTGTAATATATTTCGACAAATTATTCACATTGACAATTTCATTTGATTATTATTAATATTTTCCTGTTTCATATATTGGATTTTTAATGAATTTAAGGGTGTATTAATTAAGATGTATCGGACATCGAAGCAATCGATTTAATTTTTAAAGGATTATTGTTCCAAACGGATGATTGAACTTTTGCTCTTCCACGCAGCACGGAACGTGTTAACAATAAACGATTAGTCACTTATCCGTAACATATTTACATTAATATGTTTTTACGTATCTCGTGGATCTCTATATGCAAATCATTTCAATCAAATAAAGTCAATATATATCCACTGAAATGAATGCATATAAAAACACAATACATTAGATCCTCGATAGTAAACTCACGATGTTTAACTCTCAATCCGTCAAATAATTCTGATATTTATTCTCGGAATAAAAACAAACAGTGATTCTAGTTCTAACAAAGTACCTATTCGTACACTGTATATTTTAACTCTCTATCTGGTCTCGTGGAGTTAGAATTTCAGTCGACTACATCGAAATTTTTTTTTGTGCAATAATTATTATTTTCAACCTCTGACGTATGGCTCAAATAATTAAATGGTTACTATTGATGAATAAAAATGAAAATAATATTGAACAATCCTAAAGTTTAAGGCGATGAATTAAACCATATAAAAAAAAATGGCGTGGAAAAAAATCAAACACTGCGATAATTGGACCGAGACTCGACATTGTAACTCCACGAGACCGGACAAAGAATTAAAATGAAAAGTCTGCCAGTAGCTACCGATAGAAGCCAGTAGAATCACTGATTGTAGTTAAACCGACAACCAGCAGGGAGATTAGGAGTACATATTCATCCACAAAATTTCACGCTCACGATACATACTTATTACATATTTATCCCCAAAATTCAATCTTCACGATGCAAGAGTATTAATCTCGTAATTTCGGCGCGCGTGTAAAATGACTACACCGAGAAGCATTTGTTACGGCCAACAGGATTTGACAAAGTTCCCCCCATCATCGTAGTGTTTGTGTTTAATTTTCGCAGGGCGTTGTACGGCAACGCCGTAGAACGATCGCAAGGCGAATATCCAGCGCGATGGCTATGTAAATATTACCGTCGCCGCTGTTGTGGTCCTTCGCACGAGGATGATGCAGAATCCAGTTAAGGTTTCCTGGACACAATGCTTCCATCTCCTTCGAACTTGTAACTCGCTGTATCGTTTTATGGTGCCCTTTAATGCCGACGGGACTTTAATCACTTCTACGCTGGATCAATAACCGTGTATAACGCCTAAATGAATATTAAATCGAGCACCAGATATGGATTTCGTAACTATCGAATGCTCCTGGAAACGCGGCTACGGATACCTGGCTGGTTTATGACGAGGAATATTAATCTCGAGGTACGTCATTCGTGCCCGGTGTATAAAGCTCGTAATTTACGGAATAGGAGAAGTGCAGGAATCTGCGAGAGTGATATCGGAAGAAGAGAATTTTGTCAAGAGAGGAGAGGATGGTGAAAATGGGGGGAAGTGGAAAGGAGGAAAGAGACGGAAGAATTGTGTGAAGTATGTTGATATTGTGAAAATAAAACGGAACTGGAGGAAGGAGGTAAAAATAACGAGGAGCAAACCAGAAGCGTTTGACTTTGCAAGAAAAAGAGGTAGAACGTTAAAGTAACTGGTAAGAGGAAAATAAGGGGAAAGTATAAAGAGGCAACTAATGATTTAAAAATAAGAGGATTGATGTAAAAAAGGTGGTTGAAGCAGTACAAAAAGTAATATTTAAAGAACTAAAGAATGAAAACAATTGTAAACAAATTTCACGTGACCAATAATGTAAGTATTTCTGATACCCGGCATTTAAAGAAATACGAGCAAAAAAAGATCAAAATATGATTGTTTGTTAATAATATATATGTGTATACTAATAATATACATTAATATCATTAATAAGTTTCTTTTTGCGGAGAAAAGCATGTATTAAAAAAATCTGTTATTTACATAACTGCATTAAAAACTCTGCTAACAATGAGATACTTTTAATGTTAATAATATTTATAACTCCATGTATTTTCCAGAATGTATTTCTTTTCGAACAGATTTATTATTGTGATTTCTTAATTAATTGTAAATATTTTCAAAGAAGTGCAAAAAAGAGTAAATAATAATCTACATCCAATGCATGATAAATTCAGTGCAATATTTTTCGGGAATGAATATAAGCAATCGCAGAGCAAGAAAATTGGGTGAAAAAAAATATAAAAAACATTTGTTTTCCATCACCGTTACTTGCAGAAAAACGGGGAGCATTATTTCTGAAATCCGATTGGCACGAGTGCTCTTTTCGGAAATGGACGTTGAAAGTCGATGACTTTTAATTAAAACGCGCCGGTTGGCCGCGCTATATTCGTCACGTAATATGTTGCGAATGAGACGCAGTGGATATGAACGGCATTCCTAGTTTTGTGAAAACTGGGAGAATAATTTCTGTTCCTGTAGGATTCTATGTTAATTTACAATTTCAATTTATTTTCGATATGCGCTGCCGCATATAACTTGGCAAACTTTTCTTCTGGAGAAGACTTTT
Source organism: Ampulex compressa (assembly GCA_038496175.1). Lineage (NCBI taxonomy): Eukaryota > Metazoa > Arthropoda > Insecta > Hymenoptera > Ampulicidae > Ampulex > Ampulex compressa. Next base: position 5,818 of record JBCFXI010001527.1, on the reverse strand, counting down.
GTACGTATCAATAAGTATCAATGCGTACCAATAATTATCGTGCGTACCATAATTAGTAGTTCCTACGTATCAAGTACCAAGTATCACTAAAAGTAGATTAAAGTATTCGTTTAGTATCTAATCGAATTTTTATGGAAAAGAACTAAGCCAGAATCTGCTAACAAAAGTCTATAAGAGCGTTGAAGAATTTATAGGCATAAAAAAAGTACTCGGTATCCAAACTTCATCAATGTTTCTTCATGGTGATCCTTGAAATAACTTCTTGCTACAAGCAAGTAATCACGCCATTCGTTTTGATATGCGTTATCCTTATCGAGCAATGTATCCAATATCAGTTACGTCTTTGAGAAACGTTGTAGTGGACTTGGATAAATGTCACGTCACTTCAACCCGTTAAACATTTAATCTGTTTGTGCAAAATTAGAGACAACATTGGATTACTGTCCGTGTCCAAATATAACCTTGAGAAACACGCGTCAAAGGGAACGTCTATACTTGAGAAACATTATATTTTCAGTAAATCATTGCCAGCGAAATACATGTTAAAGAATGCATTCCACAGATAGGTGGTAGGGCAAAGCTTTTATTGTGTAAATGAAGGAGGATATAAATTCTTTGCCATTTGCATCGTGCATTATAGCGAGGAATATTCAACGGTCATGTCGGACGAAAAAATCTCCGGACAATTTTTGTGCAAATTGGTCGTCCGTGGATAAGAGCAACGGCCTTTCTCGCGGCGCGCCTCGACATTTTTTCCGTTATGACCTTTCGTAGTTCAGTCCATGTTGGTACTCTTTCTTCCTTTGGCTGTATGATTTAATATTGACGAACGTGTGGGTTAATTATGAATCGAAATCCCGAAATTGCATGTCAGGTAGCTGTCGAAAGTTTCCGCTTGATATTTCAAACAGCCATTTCCCTTGTTATTACTAACTAATAGTGAAGTAACTACGTCCATCGTGGATTATACCTTTTTTTTTAAATGTATCTTGAAAGAATTTTATGTGATTATATAGTTATGAATATCATATTTCATGTGAAATCTGAATAATCTCCTTGCGTTTTACTCTTTTTAGTCTTTCCTTTGTGTAATTTATCAATTGTGTGCACATGATTTGTCACAGCCGCAATGTTTCCTATGAAACCAATTATTGATCCATGAACTTTTACAAGATCTGACGAAAATGAATAGTCTTCAACAAAATAAGATTTATTTAATGAAACATCATAATAATGTAGTACTATTTAAATTTCTTGGACGAGAATGATTTATAACGAAAGGACTATAATATAATCCATGAGATAATATAATTAATTAATGAAAATAAGTAGAAATAATATTATTCGTGCAATTCATTATTTCATATAACCAATAGAATATCTTCCAAAACCACTGCTTTGTTACCGATGGCCTACGACAAAATATCCACACATAAGTGAGCAGTGCGGAACAGTAAGTTATCCCAATGCCCGATAACCACATTTGAATAGAATATTAGTTTGACCAAATCTAGGATAATCTTAGATTGAGAAATTCCGGGAATGCTCTTGCGGCGTACGTACGAGCACATCGTGGTCGTGTGCAGATCAATTCTCATACGGCCGTGGGATGACTTAATGCATGTAAACCAGGTACAGGGCCACCAAATGAACTCATATCGTAGGGGCCAATATGGATCCAATATCCTGCGTTCCAGACCCTAAGACCATCCGATCCTCCCTGAACACGTTCGATTGAAACTCTTGGGCCATTTTCAATCGAACATACAGAGCGTGTTACTGATTTTCTCCTGTGTCCGCTTAATTTCCGACATCTACTACTGAAATCGTTTGGCAACACATTGATTCGTTCTACTGAAACTTTTGAGTGATTATCAGTGGTGTATGGATTCATGTGGCTAGGCTACTCCGGAAAAATAGGGGGGGCGATTCTTTTTAAGCTTAAATGAGAGTTTAGAGTTTTAAGATATTATGCAGGAAGTCTGGATGTCGAACGATTTTTTTTTCTGGAGATACGATCTGATACGTGCACTGCATTCAGATATCACTAAAGCGATAACGACTTTTTATAAGGAATCAAACGGGGATGATTTAATGGAACGTTGTGTCAAATAATCTGATATGGTAGTTTACTCCGAATTTTGTGTTTGGTGACAAGGAGACCTTTAAATTAGTTAGAGTAGTGTAGTCCTGTAATCAGCAGGATATGCATGTGATATAATATGTATGCTGTAATGACTTGTTTGTTAATTCAGACGCAGGGATAAAAGTAAGTTTTATAATTAGTTGGATTCTATTGGTGCATATATGCGCTGAGAGCAAGAAGTTTTCTTTTGGTCTTAATACAGTTTAATAGAACAATATGAAACTTGCATGAAATGTATTGTAGAAAAGAAGAATTTTAGACAATTTAAGGATATTTATCGTAGCCTAATTAATTTTGTCAGTGAGATGTGCATCGATTCGGATGTATTGGGTTGTTCGGAAAGTCATTTCGTTTTGTTTTTCGTTTTTCACCAACCAAAAACTACTGTGTAGAATTAATAGAACTTTTTCACACACAAGCCTTGCAATATCAGCTCTGATGTATTGGGTTGTTCGGAAAGTCATTTCGTTTTGTTTTTCGTTTTTCACCAACCAAAAACTACTGTGTAGAATTAATAGAACTTTTTCACACACAAGCCTTGCAATATCAGCTCTCAAGACATATAATGGTTCTGCGGCTTAAGTGTGAAGTTGGTTTCGAAAAAACGTAATTAAGTCCTCTGACGGGAAAAAACGAAATTACTTTCCGAACAACCCAATAACG